>OX104061.1:5699126-5734260 GCA_944474145.2 Dicrocoelium dendriticum | reverse complement strand
TGGTAAAGGTTAGCCAAAAGTAGCTTCAGCTTTAGCTATATTGTATAGTCAAAATTTTTCGACCAATATCTACTGATATCTACATGTGAAGCATAACTACCGCGAATAATACTTGTTTCAATTAACCATTTTATCCAGTTCGAATGGTATACCAAAGATAACACCAGTCTATAAGCAGCGTACTGGAATAGTCACTGTTAACTGAAGTGACATTTTGTGGATGTGAGAATGCTACTGTCCGTATCCTATTACGTATAAATAATTAAATGAAACAAAGTTATGTTCTCGTAGAGCACGAGACATACCCGAACAAACACCTTAGTTTGGCAGCCACCTGGAGATTGCTCCGTTTCTCTGGATACGACGTGTAAAATATATATGCAATAATAGTTTCACCTTGTACCTACGCAAATTGGGAAGGTTTGCCTCCCGGAAATTTGGCTACGTATGTTTGAATCAACCAGAGTGATCGCACTTCACAACTGTACGT
The DNA here is from genome assembly GCA_944474145.2 of Dicrocoelium dendriticum. NCBI lineage: Eukaryota > Metazoa > Platyhelminthes > Trematoda > Plagiorchiida > Dicrocoeliidae > Dicrocoelium > Dicrocoelium dendriticum. Next base: position 5,733,770 of record OX104061.1, on the reverse strand, counting down.
CTTTTTGCTTCAGGTGCTCGACAATTTCTGAAGTATCCGACTAATCTACTACCTCCAGCTGGAACTGTTATGCGGTGTCTTTTAGTTAGGACGGCTGAAAGGTTTCGACAACAAACGCAAATGTACCCTATCTATTTATCTTCTTCCTGCATTTTTCTAAGGCATGTCGAATCTGGCTTTGTAGCGACGGAACGATTGCACTATAGTTTATTCACAGAACTTGTGATCATCAATAATTTAAACGTGTCTGTTGGTTAATCAGGTGACAAATTGACTATTAGTGATAGTGTGTGAGTGCTCAGATTCAATAACTTTGTCAAGTACTGTTTAACTCAAGAATATATGCATTACAGCCTGTTTGGAGTTATCAACAGATGTGTTGGAAGTAAGACTGTGGAAGCGGGATTGTTTGTATTTGCACAGTTCGTGACTTCAGGTACTTCTGAGCAGCTAAAACGTGGATTGGTTAACGGAACAAGTATTATTATACCGTGTTTGGTTAAGTGATGCGACTCGCTGAGAGCTCACAGACTACGGTTATCGTTTTAAAAGGGAATCAAGGCAAGAGGGGACGTGTCAGCGTCATTAAGTGCAGGGTGGCTAGAGACGCTTTTGCGTCGAGCCCTGCGTTACAATGCTCACTCTTCTAACTGGAGCTGTTGTCTTCGCCTGAGACACCACTGGTTGATTTCTGCCTGTTGAATTGTACAACTACCGAGGAACAAGGAACGCCAGGCTACATGATTCGGCAAGTCAGCTATAACAATCGCCCCATGATGAACAAGCCTTCCCAGTTTCGTGGACGTTTCGCATGGGTCATCGGGTAATGTTGCCGCTGCTTTAGGCCAGACATTATCACCAGGCTTGAATGGACTTCCGAAATCTTTTCGGTGAAAGTAAGCCTTCTGATGACGCTACGATGTTTGCAGATGCGCTTGTGTGAATCGAGGGGCTCGCAACAGACGCGACTATACAGAAGTACATGCCGCGATGCTATTAGAAGTTAATAGCGTGACGTCGGCAGTAGAGTATGCAAGGGAAGGGCGCAGCTCATGGCCATTTATCATAAGGTGTGTGCTGTATGACCAGTCGATGAATGGACAGATGCTCGATAAACCAGAAAGCATTTACGGCTATATCCTATTCCTGAGTCATCTCGCTATTTCGAAAGAAGCTGTGATAATCTCTTCCGCGTAAATTTGGTGCGCTCGACTGTCCAGCTTCCTTGCGTGTGATCAAGATTAGTTCGAATATCGAACATCTGACACATGCTGCTCATGAGTGTGCATTCAATATTGGTTCTTTGGTCTTAATGCAATTGATAGGGCAATCCCCACATTGCCATCCAAGTACTGAGGAAAACTGGTGCCACAATCCATGCGCCTACATGTTGAAGTGGTACTGCATCACACCATTTGACAAACTGGTCCACCATCACGGGAACTTAACGACAGCATCTTGCGGTCACGGGCTTTGGGAAAACGATGTCGATAATTAAGATGGCGTTTGAAGGACTAGCCGTCATTAGTTGCATTGGACTGCGAATAGTGGTTATGGGGTTCTTGATCCTTGCGCAATCGACGCACGACTGGCAACCTGTAGCAATGTCACACAGTTGATTGGGCCACCAGAACTGACGTCGAACTGCAGTCATTATTTTATTTTGTCCGGCGCGTTGCAACTCTTTATGGATACTTCGAAAGCTTCCTTAAGCTGCAGCTGTGGGTACCATAATTCGTAGTAAATAGGTTTATCCATTGTGAAAGTAATTGATACCGTCTACTATCCGTAAGTGTGGTCAAAGAGGCCAGAGTCACTTCGTTTCACCGATAGGGCCAGTCGGTACTTGGTGTGCAGGTCTGTTCTCGCCTAGTACGACGCGACTATACACTCAATTCAACTCCGGATCCATGAACTGCGACTGAACCTATTCCTCTGTTTCCAGTGCTTCGATAGCAATAGTAGATTATCAAGCAACTGTGCATGAGGGAAGTGGTCTATAATCCCTGAGTGCGCTACGCGACAGCGCTGTGTCGACACACGAATTCGTATTCTTGAATTTGTTCTGCTAGCGGAGGATTTGCCCTTCGGAGTGCCATAGATTTTGACGCCAGACCAGTGGATGGTAATCCGTTTATACGATAAATTAGTGGTCTAGGATATAGTGCCGAAATTGTTTGCTAATAAGCATTCACGTGAGCATATTTCCCGTTTAGTGTAACATTAACTTTTCCGTTGCGAGAAGCTTCGATTCGCATATGCGATAAGCGGCTCAGTGACGTCCGCTGTGCGTCCTAATCTAAATGAAAGTGCTGGAGGAGGGACCTGTGTAAGGAGCTTTTAAAATGGATACCTCACACAACCCAGTTTTTAGGTTCGCGAAAGCCATGTACTGTGCTTCTTTCAGTGAAATTTTCCTGGCTTGCATTGGACCTACCGACGGTGTGGTGATCGCTGCAAAGCACCCCACAAAACGTCAACAATAGGAAGCGAGGTCAAGATAATTAGATGATTGATTCACACTTGCGGGAACTGGCCATGAATAATCCTACTTGACTTTCGCTGTGTTGTAATGTACTGCATCCTCGGACAGGATGTGACCCAAGTGGAGCACTTGATTCCCCAGAAACCGGGAGTTACGGGTTTTTAGCTCCAATCACAATTGTTCTAGCCAGCCTAGAACTAGAGTGGAATGTTAATTAACCCATTACACTGTTTTTCCGTGAAATATGATATCGTCAAATAGTACTAAGCAGTGGTTCTGTAGTAAGTCTGTCAGTGCTGTTTCCAACAACCACTGAAACGTCGCGGGCACATTTGTCAAGTCGAATCACTTCGTCTGGAATCCCCAAAGACCAGATGGTACGATAAATGCCGATTTGCATTAGTGGTCCGGATGAAACTACTTACCATTGTGCGGATGCGAGGTCAAATGTGATGAACCAGCAGGACCAAGTAAACTCGTCCACGGTATCGTCCATTCTAAGAGGTGGGAGTAAATCTTTCCGCGTAACTGCGTTTAGCTTGCGATAATCAATACAGTGTGGCAGTTCACCGCATTTCTATTTGACCAGGGAAATGGATGGTTTAGTAGTATCACGTTTAGGCCTATCTTCTAATATACTGTTCCATTTTTCCTGAAATTGAAGCGGCACGCATCGCGGCGGTTAGCGGATCGTTAGTGTATTGTTTGTTACCGTGCGATGTTGTATGCAATTATGTCATCTTTAATCATCATCAGTCCACGAAAATGAGTGTGGATACTTGATTAAAATATCCTTCAATTCCTTTTTAGTCAATGTCAGTAATTTAAAAATAGGCTTGGAATAAATTGCAGCACAGGGGACCCTACTATTTTGCAGAACAGTGCAGGACAGTTTCCCGAAGAAAACTGTGGCATGCGACCATTGATAACTATGGCCTTGTTTACCAAATCAACCTTAGCAATACATTGCGATAGGAGGTCTACTGCCAGCACACTTCCCAGGAGATGTCGCTTGGCGCAAAAACCGATATGACGTAGCATCTCTTCAACCTTAATCGTCTCTGTGGTTCAACCCAAGGATTTAATACCTGTGCTTTTGGCTGCCACCAGGTTAATAGAAGTGTATTAGATAACCGTGGCATCGGCTGGATATACATTTTCGGGCTAGAGAACACATGACTTTTGTATCAATGAGCAACTTCACACGTTTTAATATATCAGTCTATAAATAACGGAAACAAACGCTACATGTGCACAAGAAACGGTTAGTACATGATTCAAGCAGCCTTGGGGGCTAGCCACGTCAGTTGTGGCCGCTAGAATAAACGGCATTCTCTGACCTCTGGCCATGGGAAGGAGGATGGGGACAAACCAGCCGATCCACATTAGCGATGCTTTTGCAGTATCTACCAATTTCGATCGCCGTAAGTCGTTGAGTGAGATAGGTATTGCGAACAGACTGAGTAACTTGCGCCTTGAGGCGACGTAACGAATTGTGTTTGCGAATGCAGTTGCTCAAATGCTTCGCAACTGGTTGTGATGTCGCTGTGTGCTGCTAGCAAGTGCGAAGTCTTAAAACTGAACTTGGAGAATATATCGTGGTTCTTCACGCAAACGCAAAGAAGATAAAGGATTTGTTTTTCTAATTATGCTTGTAAGGTGTCCGGAAAAGCTTTGCAGCCAATCCCATAAAAAGTGTAATGTACCTTTGAAAGATCACTGAGGACAGCTGTTAGCAAACGTAAAATAATTGGGGAACACGGCCAACGAAGTTTCAACCGTCTGACTGTACTGAGGTATTCCAGCTCCTTAAATTTCAGCGAACATGCGGTCTATATTGTTTCTAAAGCACTGCAAGCATCGAAACATATTAGTCAGTTACTAACACTGAAAGGTATAAGGCTCATGGCATATAAAAACAGAGTAAGCTCTTTGTTAGGATACCATAGCGTTACGTGCAGCAATTTACATACATGTGAACTGAAGGCCCCGGAAAACGTCCAAGTCGCCTTCACTAAACGCATCATTGGTTACTCCACACATCTTCCTTATAAAGTTAGATGTAATGAAGTAAAACCTGAGCCTTTGTGGCTGCGTAGATTACATCTAACTCTTGGTTTCCTTTACAAATATGTGTGGCATAACGTGTATCCTGAACACTGGTCTATGCAATTTCGATTGCACTACGGACACCGAATGTATGATTGTAGTAACTCCTTTCAAGACCACAATTAGACCAAACATTTATCTAATAAGGGTCGGCCTGATATGGAATTAGCCACCGAGTTGTACATGAAGTACAGAAAGCTTGAGTTTATTCAACAAATTGAGTAAAATTTATTTGACTCGACAAAAGTGGAACAGATATTAACATTGCAAATCCGGGATGATAGGATGTTTGTGGAAGGGCTGGCTCAAATATTTGAGACAAAAGGACGGCGGTCGCCATCTGTAGAATATGATTATTATAACTACGCTTTTTCTTTCCAAGATCAATCAAAACATGCCCCATATTAACTTTCTATTTTCATCTGCACATCTCGTATTTTTTGTCATGTCTCCACTGAGCAATGGATAAAAAATATTTTATCTGTGAACGATTGTCTGGAATAAATTAACTAATTGTCTTCCAATTCTGATGGTTTCAGTGATTCGTCTTTTGGGTTAAATCAGCCAAAGCTGCAGGGACACTATCTATTGCATTTGGAAGCTGGGGGCGAAGAACATCAATTACTTTGGGGTACCTTTACTACTTTTCATTAGGTATAAAAAGCTGACCGGAAAGCAACAAGTCTTTCGCTTTTTCTATGCCTTCAAGCATATTCACTAGGAATTCCCATGAAATTCTGATTGACTTATATGCAAAAGTTAGTTGTTAGTATTTTGCTTTTTAATTTTACATACGTTATATTCTTCATTATCGCTTTCATGGCCACGAGTGGGCTGATCCCTTGAGGTGACCGATTACAGCTTCTACGCTAAAAATGTTCACTCATGAATGGTATAATCTCATTGACTCACTGGTCTACCATGCAAAAGTGCCATTCTTGTTTGATCGACATGACGGGATGGGCTGAGGCTTCATCGCCCATGACATATGCATAAAACAGCCCTTATGATAAAAAAACGTTTGTTACACAGCTGATGGCCTATTTACTAATTTACAACACCGGCACAGAGCCAGTTGACGCATGGAAGTGTGGGTGAAACCTATCGAGGAAATACCCTGTCCCCCTGGGGACAGTTCCATGGATGGCCGTATTAGTTTACTTGGAGTTTCGGATAAATTTACATTTGTTATTGTTCCCTGTTTCTTAATCTCTCTGATACCTTCAAACTGCCAATCACTACAAAAACCCATTTGGGATCCGTTGTACAAAACATGCACAATTAACTATTTTATGCGATCTCGTTGTACGTATTGATCAGGCCACTCAGTTGGACTGTGCCTCGCACCGTCGAGGAATAAACCCATTTCCGTTTATTTATTTAGATAGGGAGTAGATAGGACCATATGTATTCCGTTAACCATCACTTCGTCGCTTAAGAAAATCACGATATATTTCCAGTGACCACTGTAGGCTGCACCCGTCAGCTAGCTTCGCAACTAAGCTTCCATAAGGTCGAACTGTTTGCGGGGCCTAATAAGTGGGTTCATATATAACTAAGCGGCTGTTTTCTGTGCAATACGACATTTTGTAATATTCTTCCGCCTTTGGACTCTAGATAATTCTGTGCAGCGAAACTCGGAGTGCCCGAAGAAATAAGTCGCATTAGTAAGCGGTGTTTGATTAAGACATACGACCCACAGCAAGGTAACAATCTAGGTTTATTGTTTACCATGGATTTTACGTAAAAGCGACGATGCAGTTTGATTAATCAGATGTCTAAGAAAATGTACACTCGGTGGTCACGCTGGTCATTAAATCTGGGGCGGTTCATAGAGCGACCCATGCATTAAAGCATTATCAAGATAGAATTGCATTTCCTACAATTAACTGGGAGTCGAAGAACCAAAGTTGTTGCATCTTTTGTGCCTTGATTATGGTGAAACATAATTGTCATCTCACTGGCCGTTTTTGGTGAAAGATGCATGCAAATTGTAATCCTGTCAAAGACCAGGCTCTTCTGGCTTTATTCCGAGCTAGTTTGCTCCGCGGAATTTTCTGCGGATAGTTGTACTTTCGTATGAATATTTTTAAAAGTTACCCTCTTCTGATTCCTAGCTTGTCAGAGCCAGGCATTGTTGTGCAGATTTCAAACTGACCCTTGATCGATCAATCGATACAACCATTTTCTATCCAGTTTACTAGACCACAGGAGCATACAAAACACAATTCTCTAAGCTCGCTGTTCAATATTGTTAAAGATTGCTAAGTTGCTCACGTGCATTATGTATCCTGTAAACGTTCAGTACCTAATATTGTTTAGTTATTATCCTATACCAAATTCCTGGCGGAAATCAACATATGTATGCCAAAAAAGCAAAATGGTGTAGATGGGAATTGGGTGTTGCCCGCCTGAAAACATTGCAACACCCAATTTCCATCTGCTTTGATTACGCTCCTGGAGATCGCAGTGACTAAGGTCCATTTCAATGTGAATCACGTTCCATCACATTGAGATTGCTCGTCGCAATCCAATCACACAACGTGTAGTCCTAAATTGACCCTCCAATTAATAACTTACCGTTGTGCTATGCGTTGCCCACCGTGACCCGGTAGCCAGAGGATTAGAGGATTTGGCCACTATTATATTAGTTGCGGGTTCGAGGCGCTGTCTTCACCTGATGAGATGAACTGACATGGAAATGCTTCGTTGTTGTGTAGTGTTTGCAGGCGGGCATCACCCAATTTCCATCTGATTGTGTACGTTCCTAGAGATCACGGTGATTACGGTTACCCACAAAGGAATCACAGTCCAATATGTTGAGATTGCGCGTCGCAATCCAATCACCCAACGTGTAGTCCAAACTTGACACACCAATTAGTCATTTACCGTTGTGTCAGGTTTTGGCTTCCTTGACCCGGTAGCCAAAAGAGTAGAGGTTACGGCTAATATTCTGATGGTTGCGGTTTCGAGGCCTGCTGTCCCCACCTGATCGGTTGAAAGTACATCGAAACGTGTAGTGGTTTTGCAGTGTTTTCGGGTGGGCAACACCATATTTCCATCCGCTTTGGATAAGTCCCAATTATTCCAGTAACTTAAGTTCACTTCAATGTGAATCACGGTCTCTTATATTGAGATTGCGCATAACAAGCCAATCGCACAACGTGTAGTATAAACTTGGCTGTCCAAGTAGTCATTTACCGTTTTGCATAGCGGTGTCCGTCGTCAACGGGTAGCCCAATGCTTGAAGGTTTCGGCTACTACGCCAATGGTCTCCGGTGTGAGTCTAGCTGTCTCCACCTGATGAGATGAAATTACATCGAAACGCGTCGTGGTTTTGCAGTGTATTCAGACGAGCAACACCCACTTTCCATCCGCTTTGGGTACAGTCCGAATGATTCCAGTGAATCAAGTTCACTTCAATGTGAATCACGGTCCAGTCTATTGAGATTGCGCGTCGCAATCCAATCATACAACATGTAGTCCAAACTTGACACACCAATTAGTCATTTACCGTGGTGCCATTCATTGTTTGTGGTGACCCGGTATCCAAATGTTTAGAGGTTTCAGCTTCTATTCTAATGGTCGCGGATTCTAGGCCTGCTATCTCCACCTGATGCTTTGAAATTACATCGAAACGGGACGTGGTTGTGAAATGTTCTCGGGAAAGCGACACCCAATCTCCATCTGCGTTGAGTACGGTCCGAGTGATCGCCGTGACTAAGGTTCACTTCAATGTGAACCACAGTCCGTAACCTTGAGATTGCGCTTCGCAATCCAATCACAAACTTGTAGTCCAAACTTGACCCTCCAATTAGTCATTACCGTTGTGCCAAGCGTTGCCCACCGTGACATGTGGATCGTCACCCAGCAAGACGATAGCATCAGCGTGATCCGAATCAACATCTCGGCTACATGGGAATAGCTCAACGCCAGCGTTCAACGAATCGCCCAGAGCGTTCTTCAGGATATCCTCATTGGCAAATTTGAATAGGAACAGAGAGATAGGGCATCCATGTCGAACTCCACTGGAGACCACAAAGGTAGGCGAAAGCTTGCCATATGCCCTAACACTGCCCTAGGTGAGACTATAGAGCGAGCGCAGTATGGAGACGAAACTCTCGGGGACACTGTTCCTTGGTAGGCAGTGCCACAGTACTATGCAATCGACAGAATCGAAGGATGCACGTTTATCCAGGAACTCAGCAATCGTTTGCCTCTGATACACATGGCGGAGCTCGAGGTTCTGGCGCAGTGTAAAGATTTGACCGATGCAGCCACGATCGGCGTGCTACCCAGCTTGTTCTTCTCGTTGCAACGATTCGCGCGTTGGAGATAGCCTGCGAAGTATGATGGACACAAGCAGTTTGCAAACGATGGAAACAAAGCTTATGCCACTGTAGTTGGATCAGCTTGTGTGCAGGCACTTTTTGAAGATTGGGACGACTATCGATTCACCTCAAGATGACGGAACTTTCTTTTTCCACCAAATTTTTGAGAACAAAGCGGTGAGTTCCGAACTAACGAAGCGCCACTTTCTTTAAACAGAACCGGAGGAAGACCATCTGGGCCGGGGGCTTTATAATGCTTCATGTGCCGGAGCACCAGTTCGAGTTCCTGGTAAGAGGGAGGATCCGTGGTGGTAGATCACTCTGCCCCAAATCGAGCGTCAGAGGTAGCAGATGGAGCTGGGGCCAACAAAACTGCGTGCCAAAATGTGCGCCCCATCGCTCCACCCGTCGTTGAACATTGATGATTAAGGTGCCATCCTCTTCGTATATTGTTTCATACTAGATCGAAGACTTTCGGTGACCCGAATGAGATGTAAAAGTTTTCTGGTATTACCAGAGAGAATAGCAAGCTCTACCTCCCCAGCACGTTCACACCACCAAGCTTCGCGGTCCATTTGCAGAGTCCTGCACAACTCTCCACCAAAGGATTGGCGTTCTTCACTGTGTCTGGCATGCGACGGGATCAAGCGGCGTTTGTCCACCAGCGACAAAGAGACGGCGGAAATCTAATGCTTCGGTGGTTGACGGGCGACTCCACACGTGGCAATATTGGCGGAAACTAAAGCCAATTGATATGCGCCCACTGCGAATCCAGATCACCGTCAATGGTTGAGCCAAGCAAGGTTGACAGTGAGGCTTGGTACCTGGTTAAAATCGCAGGCTTTTGTAGGTTCGCAACGTTCGGTCGGTAGTGAGCGCGCTTAAGTGATCCTTCGATACGCGTGAAAGTCTTAACACGAACCAACGCGTGATCGTAGCCTCGATAAATTGAGCAGCACGATCGGCAATCCGTTACGCTTCCGCGCAATCTATAGCTAATTGTTAAGTGGTCAAACTGGGAGCACACTTGCGCTTGTGTGAGCGGGCGCAAAGTACCAGTGTGTCTCCTCGAGTGCCGAAAACTAGTGCTCGAAAGAAACAAGCGACGAGCAGAGCAAGCAGTCTGTCTCCATCGTCTGATCGACTGCCACCGCGACCAAAGCTACCCCCAAGGTGGTGCTCGTTTGGTGGAAGACAGCCAAACCGTGAGTTGAAGTCCACGGCAAGAATAACTAAAACACTCCTTTTGGGGGAACGTAGAAGTTCATGTAGCTGCTGGGAAATACTCTTCTTGACTGCATCCCGGCTACAGTCTGTAGGGGCGTAGGCGGACGACAAACAAAGCACGCTTAACGTCTCGACGCCTGATTACGTTACATGAAACTTGTAGTCTTACTGCAAATAGCCGACTGTTGACTGGGATCCAGTAAAGCAGAGGTGATTCAGCACTGGCACTCAGTACCACCCCAACACCAGCTTGGTCAGTGGCGGTAGCTTCTGAGTCTCCGGAAAGCAGCAAGTAGCATTGGCGTCAAGGTTTACAGGAGAGGACATTCTGATAACAGCGCTAGAGTCTTGTAATCTGGTCGCTGAAAGGCAACAGTTGTGTACCGGAAGCTTTACGAATACGGACCAGATATGCTTGTCTTCCGAGCTGCATCAAATTTCGAACATTAAAAGCTGCAAGGATGAGTGGAGAACCAGGTCGAAGAAGAGCTGGAGCTTCGGTGGACTGAGAGGCGGTTGCGTTCGCAGGACATTGAAAATCGGGTGTTTGGCTGTTGCTTCCATCAGTTGCGAGACCTGGATATTTTGTGACGGTGACCGGAGAAGACATAATAGTACATGTAGGCAAAGGACGGGAGATGGGGTGATCTGTGAGCGCAGGTTAAAAGGTTGAGTTAAAACAGAAGATAGGCATAGCAGGAGCAGTAGTAAGCAGTGTGGTCCATAATTCTTCAGTGGGCAGGATAATACCCGGTAACCCACGCCGAAGTAGAGAGTTGTCTTAGGGGGCCCTACCCCGAGCCTTTGATTAAAACTCTAACCTACAAGATAGCAGGGCGATGTGATGTCGTCGCAACCCGTTGGGAGCCGGGGACTAAATAAATGTTTCATACGCCTTTCGGTCCGTGGGGGACCAGGGGCCCAACGCAACTTTAAAGTACCATGTCTCTCAGGGAGGGGCAAGAGGCAGTGATTTTACTTAGTGGCGAGTCACAACCGCCATGTCTCAAATTTGTTAAACAGACATTTGTGGCTTTTTATAGGGAGAACGCTTGCCAGGCGAAAACCCACCACGTCCTGGAACATCGCCGCTGAAGTATTTGCTGGAACGGGAAGAGATCGAACCACACAACTAGCACCACGTAGAGGTTGATCGGCAAGCCAGCTGGTTCATTTCAATGTGAATCACGGTCCATTACATTGACATTGCGCGTCGCAATCCAATCACATAACATGTAGTCCAAAGTTGACCGTGCAATTAGTCACTTACCCTTGTGTCAAGCGTTGCCCGCCGTGACCCGGTAGCCAAATATATAGATGATTTGGATACTATTCCCATGCTCGCGGGATCGAGGCCTGCTGTCTCCCCTGATGTAATGAAGTGACATCGACATGCGTCGTTGTTGTGCAGAGTTTGGAGGTGGGCAACACTCAATTTCACCTTCCTACCTCTTGTTTTTTCATTCCGATACCTCACCAATGGCTCAAGCGGGATTTTTATAGCGAAGCTACTTAACCTGTATTAATTCAGCGTTCATTATTTAAGTGATGTAGTATGGTTCTACTACTTATGCGCACAGCACTAGATACATGGCTAAATTTGCCTTCTTGTGAAAATTTACTGTTTTACTGTTTTTACGAACTTACTGCAAGGTGGAGGTTTCTGCGCTGACAGCATTTACGCCATCACATTTTGCATGAGCACTCTCGTACGTACTAGTTTTTCGGCTTAGTCGCTACAACGTAAGACCATAGTTCTTTCATTTCACTTGTCTTCGCATGATACCAAAGCAGCATAAATGTGTATATTTTACCATGGAATAAGGTTAGAGACCTTTGTGTTCTGACTGAAAGACGATTACTATTTCGCAAGAAGGCTCGACCATGCTTTTATGCGATGGTCTGCGTGCCTCAGAGATCCACTAACCTCTGCTGATTGGTGTTTCTTGTACATTCGGGGCCACTCATACCAGATTGGTCATTGGTTAGAGGTCAGACAAACTCAGCCTTCTGGTCCTCCAAGGTGGATGTTAGAGTGAGGGTGGCTCCTAATCCCTAAAACAGACGCCTTGTAGTCCACTGCCAAATTCGTTGCCTTGCGGTCAGGTTTTCGAACCAAGGGCTTGAGTTGAGAACCTTACCCGTTCTCCTATCTAGGCCTGGGCAACCTGACAGCATCCTGCTCACGCAATACTATGGACTTTTCTTCAAGCAATTGCTTGATGCTCTGGCCGTCGCAGAGGATATTCAATGGCGTCATATCTGCTGCGTACCCAACTTTCGCTACTTTTTCCTAATGATGCTAGCCTTCGTTTGAATAGGATACCGGCCGCCATGCACAACGAATAAGCATCTGCATGTGGTACTATCAGTCGTCACCGTATCAGTCACTGCTAACCCGAGAGGTCGATGAACCAGTTGGATACCACAAGAAAACTCCCGGCTGGCTCTGAGCACCATATGACATAACGGACTATTAAGCGTGAACTAAAACAGAGCCTGTGTGTAGACAAGAAAGCCTGGTGGACCAGTCGAGCTTAAGAAATCGGAGAGGCGGAAACAGTGGGCAATAATCGCTACCTCTCCCAACTAATCTGCACCAATACTCCTAGGAATCCAGACGTCAGTAAGACAAGCAAAGACACCGTGGGTGCCATGATTCACTATATAAAGCTTTGTATGGCTCGTTTGACGTCGACCGAGTGGTCTGTGTTGTGTACGAAAAGTCAGATGCACGAGCAGTAGTAAGAGGTCGCTCCGGTAAAAAACTACTGTAATCTGAGAAGTGTCTAACTACGTGAGTACATTAAGGTGCCGGAAGGAGAAAGACGAACCAATAAGGAAACAGAGGAATGTAAACTTATGTGCGTATGTCTGGGGTTGTGTGCACGTCTCTGTCTAGACTAGCTCGGAAGCATGCTGGACGAATACATAAAACCAACCCTCCGCGTAATCATGTAATGCAACGAAGCCATATCGATTCGGTGATCTTGCTTCGCTGCCAGTCCTGCGGAGCTGCGTGCTTTGCGTAGCTTCTTCAGTGAAGGTTGGAGACACATGCTCCGTTTGTTTGTTACTTGTGAATGACTTTCGTGCGTTGACTGTGCGGCCATCTTCCAATCGCTAAGTGCCTGGCCCACATGCGCGGGTTATTCTTACCGGATCTGATAGTGTGGACTGTCCTTTTGATGCGGCGTCTACCTTCGCACGCACGAATGGTCCGGGATGGAGCGAAGTGGTAAACTTCCGGTAAGTTTTCTGATATCGATGGAGACTAGCTAACTTGTCGGAATTATTAGTTGCAGGAATCGGAAGTGCGGCATTCAACTTTGTCCGAATGACACGCACAAGCATGAGTTCAGCTGGCATTTCATCTGTGGCTCGGTAGTGTGCCGTTCGGTAAGAAAATAGTGCTTGTAGAACTGCATTCTCCCAACCTGTACCCGATAAGCGAATCGTTTGGATAATCTCATTCAATGATCGATTGAAACGCAATGTGTTGTATAGGTGAGGAAACCGGCCTTGAACTCTTGTCTGCCGCATGATATCAAGAGCAGTCATGAACAAGTTTTTCTTTTTCATGTGACATTCTCGGCTACCAGAACTATGCGTCAAACTTGCCTTTCGTACGAACGATGCCAAGCTGGCTTTCGTGAGCACATAGCATGACCATTTGCATCATGCTCCAAAAACCGCAATTTTTTCACTGCGCATTAAACAGCCATCGCTAAATGAAAGTTCGTGACGCAACACGTAGCCCGGACGAAACTTGTCTGTGACGTTGTTATTTTGTGGCCAGTCGTTTAGCAGAAACCCCTGAACACGACAGTGTCTCAGCTTCCTGAGTCGCCTTCTGGAGTTCTTCCTCTGTCAGAGCTGAGAAGGGGTTCATTACTAAGTGAAGATACCAGTAACCTCTCATTATCATTCGCGTTATTGTCAGTTTCGTTGAGTGGTAGTCGAGGGAGCCTATCCATTGCATGGTTTTCAAGTCCGGGATGAAATTTCAGTTGAAAATCGTAATTTGACAAGCGTGCATATCAGCAATGTATCCGAAGTGGCATGATGCAATTTGTTCCCTGAGCCAGTAAGCTACTTAGCACTGCTTGATCTGTACGAAGACTGAAAGGTCTTCCGAACTAGAAAAATTCCACTTCTCACAGGCGCAAGTGGAGGCAAGTGCTTCTTTGTTCCCGGGAGAGTAAGAAAGATTTGTGGCCGGGAATTTTCGAGAAGCGCATGCAATAATCGTTTCATGTTCATTCTGAAGTTGGGATCGTACAACACCCAACCTAATGTTTGATGTATCAGGAGGGACAATCGGTGGGTATTACTCATCGGAAATCGCCATGACTAGTATGGAAGCAATGTGGTGTTTTATCTCGTCAAATTCCTTTTGCTGGCCGTGACCCCAAACAAATGCACTGTTTTTCCTTTTTCAGTTCACTCAGTGGCTCAGTAATGTTCTTGAAATTCTGCAGGTAACGTAGGTTGTAAGAACACATACCTAGAAAATGATTTATTTCAGTGGAAATCTGTGGAAGAGGAGTCTCGGTGATGGCACGCGCGTTGTCAAAACTCGGCTTCATACCGTCAGTTGTTATAATGTGGCCCAGGAACTCGATTTCGCTAGAATCAAATTTGCAGTTCTCGAGGTTTAACTGGAGGTTGAAATCATGTAATCGACATAACACAGAGTGCAATCATGAATCATAACATACTGAACTCTTATCGAATACAGAGATGTCGTCCATGTATACTATTTGACCAGGCAAATTGGCAATTGAGTGAACAATAAACTTTTGCCAAGCTGGTGAGGCTGAACTCAAGCCCATTGACAAGAATTGGTACCGAAAGCTTCCGTCCATAGGTCAGCCCACTTGAGTCCTTAATTAGAGGCATGTGAAAGAAAGTCCTCCTAATGTCCAATTTTGAAAAAAATCGGGTGCCGGCTAGTTTGGCTAATAGTTCATCCGCGGTTGGGACCACAAACTTTTCTACCACGATTTGCCCATTTAGGGCCTGTAGGTCATTGCATATTCTTACTGTACCGTCTTTCTTGAGAACTGTAACCATAGGGTGGACCCATTCAGAACAGTCAATAGCTTCAATGAGGTCATCTGAAATCATTTACCATAATGCTGACGAAACAGCCTCTTTTCTGGCTAAAGGATTTGGACGTGGATGAGCAATAGCTACCGGTTTAGCATGCCGTTTTAGACATATGCGGTAAACAGAGGAGGAATCGCGCCCTATCTTTTGTTCAAAAAGTTTCGGGTACTGTAGCTGTAGTTTGCTTAGGTTAGTTGCCATGCTACGCATACGTGATAGGGACAGCGTGACTCCCAGTGTAACCATAGCGTTGCGCTCAAGTAGGGCTCGGTTATTTCTGCGGGTGATGTACACAGCAACTGATGATTTCACGGCCCCAAGTTGCAACACAATCACCACAAATTCCCGTATTTATACCGGGGCCTTTATATAACTGTCAAACCAATAGGCTGAAGGATGTATAGGCATGTCACGTGGGTTACTGTCGTTAAAAACTGCTGGGTACAATAGTGACAGGAGAGGCGGCATCAAGTTCCTTGTTGTTCTATTGTGTGAAATAACTGTAACAGTACGAATGTCAGGCATATGTAGTTTAGACTAGGGACAAGTGGAACGATAGTTAGACACAGTACCTCTGTTATCAATAAAAACTACATTTCCCACGACTTTTACTGCTAACTGGAAACGGAATCCGTAGCATGCATATGAGAAATGCGTATTGAACGACAACAACGGGCAAAATGTTCACGCATACCGCACTTTTTGCAATACATTTCTAAGGCAGAGCACTTAGCATACTTGACTTTATGCTGTAGGCTACCGCGGCGGAAGCAGTTCTGTGCGGATTGGGATTCAGTTGGCCAGCCATTGATCTTGGCAACCTCCTGTATGTCTACACGAGCAGTTAATCTCGACAGCTGCTTGGTCGTACATGTCTTGCGGCTAGTTAATTCCACAGTCATATCTCAAGTCAATTTGGAAGGCTGTTCAGGGAGTAAGCAATCCAAAATTCAATTATTGGTGATTCAAATAAGAAACTGATACACTAACAGAACGCCTTGGATTCCAATTTTCGTTATACTTGGATACCCGCAGGGTCGTTCACCGTGAATGAGGAGGTCAACATAGCTCTCTAGATTTTCCGATGGCTCCTGTGCAATTCAGCCGAATTTGAGGCGAGTCATGAAGAGGTTTGTACGCTGGCCACATGACTTGTGCAGCACAGCTAGTGCTTTCCTTAAGGTAGCTTGCGACTGGAGCTCCAAAGCACCAAATTGATTTTGTCCCTCAACACCGAATATGTGTTTGAGAAGCTTCAGTTTCTGGCCTTCTGTGTAGTTGGAAGCCGCATGTACGAGGTCAAGATAGTTTGTAACCGATGTTGTCCATTGGGTCCATGCAATTTCAAGAAGACGTAGGGTCAGATCAGACCAGTAAACTGTGGAAGGTTGTAAATTCACGTCATAGGTTTGTTAACCGCGACGCCAGTGTTGGGTACGAAATTCAAATGCACAAGAAGTAGTAAGAAGGTCGCTTCGAGAAACCAGCTGCCGTAATCTGAGAAATGTCTAACTACGTGAGTACATTAATTTGCCGGAAGGATAAAGGTGAACCAATAGAGAAGCAGCGAAATATGCACCTATGCGTGTATGTCAGGGTATGTGTGAGAGGGTCTGCCTATACCATTTCAGAATCAAGCCAATCCATAATGGATTCAACCTCCTCCTTAAGAACATTCAACTCAATTCATAAACACATCAAGTTGAATCCATCGTCTTGACCTATTGCAAATCAGTACAAGTGTACTCAGAACGTCTGCATCGGTTGGTGCAGCGCTTCATGTAGCTGCTGGTAAAAGCTATCCTTGATTGCATCTGGGCTGCAGTCTGTAGGGGCGTGGGCGGACGACAAACAAGGCAGTATTAACGTCTCGACGCCTGATTACGTTACGTGAACGTCGTAGTCTTACTGCAAATAGCCGACTATTGATTGGGATTTAGTCAAACAGAGATGATTCAGCACTGTCACTCAGTACAACCCTGACACCAACTTGACCAGTGGCGGTAGCTGCTGATTTTCCGTAATGCTACAATTAGTATTGGCGTCAGGGTTTACAAGAGAGGCCATTCTGATGATGGCGCTAGAGTCTTGTAATCTAATCTCAGAAAGGAAACAGTTGTCTACCGAAAGCGTCACAAGAGCACGGGCCAGATATGTTTGTCTTCCGATCTGCACCAAATTTCGAACAATATAGGCTGCAAGGATGATTGGAGAACCAGGTCGAAGAAGAGCTGGAGCTTCGGTGGACTGAGAGGCGGTTGTGATGGGAGGACATTTAAAACCGGATGTTTGGCTGTTGCTTCCATCAATTGCGAGACGTGGGTCCTTTGTGACGGTGACCGTAGAAGACATAGGAGTACATGTGGGTAAAGAACGGGAGGTGGGGTGACCTGTGAATGTAGGTTGAGCGGTTGAGTTAGCACAGAAGATATGCATAGCAGGAGCAGTAGTAAGCAGTGTGGTCCATAATTCTTCAGCGGACATGATACTACCGGTTTGCCCAGGCTGAAGTAGAGAGTTATCTTAGGTTGCCCTACTCCGAGCAATGATCAAAACGCTAACCTACAAGGCAGCAGGGCGATGTATTGTCGTCGTAACCCTTTGGGAGCCAGTGACCAAATATATTTTTCATACGCCTTTCGGTCCGTGGTGGACCAGGGGCCCAACGCACCATTAAAGTACAACGTCTCTCAAAGAGGAACAAGGGGCAGTGATTTTATTTGGTGGCGAGTCACAACCGCCAAATCACAATGTTGTTAAACAGATATTTGTTGCTTTTTACAGGGAGAACGCTTGCCAGACGAAAACCCATCACGTTCTGGAACATTGCCGCGGAACCATTCACTGGAACGGGAAAAAGCCGAATCACCCAGCTGTCACCACGGGGAGGTTGTTCGGCAAGCCAAACTATTCTGCAAGCCAGCCGGTTCACTTCAATGTGAATCACGTTCCATTACCTTGAGAATTCGCATCGCAATCTAATCACCCAACATGTAGTCCAAATTAGACCCTCCAATTAGTCACTACCGTTGTGCCAAGCGTGGCCGGCCGTGACCCGGTAGCCAAATGTATAGATGATTTGGATGCTATGCCAATGCTCGCGGGATTGTGGCCCGCTGTCTACACCTGATGTGTTGAAATGACATCGAAACGCGGCGTTGTTGTGCAGTGTTTGCAGGCGGGCAACACCCAATTGCATCTTTCTACCTCTTGTTTTTTCTTTCCGATACCTCACCAATGACTCAAGCGGGATTTTTAAAGCAACACTTTGTAACCTGTATTTGTTCATCGTTCATTATTTAGGTGACGTAATATGGTTCTACTACTTATTCACACAGCACTAGATACCTGGCTGAATTCGCACTCTTGTAAAAATTTACTGTTACATTGCCTTTAGGAACTTACTGCAAGGTGGAGGTTTGTACGCTAACGGCATTTACGCCATCACATTTTGCATAAGCTATCTCGCACGTGCCAGATTTTCGGCGTAATCGTTCTAACGTAAGACCATCCTTCTTTAAATTCATTTGTTTTCGTTTGATACCAATCAGCACAAGTGTGTATATTTTGCCATGGAATAAGGTTAAAGACCTTTATGGTCAGACTGAATGACAATTACTATTTCGCAAGAAGGCTGGACATTACTTCTGTGCGATGGTTGGCGTGTCTCAGAGATCCAATGAACTGTGTTGAGTGGTGCTTCTTGTACATTCTTGACCACTCATACCGGATTAGTCATTGGTTAGAGGTCAGACAAACTCAGCCTTCTGGTCCTCCAATGTGGGTGTTAGAATGACGGTGGCTCCTAATACCTGAAACAGACGCCTTGTAGTCCATTGCCGAACCCGCGTCTTTGGGCTCAGATTTTTGAACCAAGGGCTTGAGTTAAGAACCTTAACCGTTCTACTATCTAAGCTTGGGCTACCTGACAGCATCCTGCTCACGCAATAGTACGGTCTTTTATTTACGCAATTGCTTGATGCTCTGGCCGTCGCAATGGATATTCAATGGCGTCATATCTGCTGCGTACCCAAATTGCGCCACGTTTCCTAATGACGCTAAACTTCATATGAATAGGATATCGGCCGTCATGCGCAGTAAATGCGCATCTGCATGTGGTACTATCAGTCGTCACCGTAACAGTCACTGATTATCCGAGAGTTTGGTGAATATGTTGAAATCCACAAGAAACTCCCGGCTGGCTCTGAGCACAATATGACATAACGGACTATTAAGCGTGAACTATAGCGGAGCCAGTGTGTAGACAAGCAAGCCTGGTGGACCAGTCATGCTCAAGAAATCGAAGAGGCAGAAACAGTAGGCAATAATCGCAACCTCTCCCAACTAATTTGCGCCACTACTCATAGAAATCCAGGCGTCAGCAGGACAAGCAAATGCAGCGGGCGTGATATGACTCACCATAACATGCTTTGCATGGCTCGTTAGACGTCGACCGAGTGGTCTATGTTGTGTACGAAAAGTCAGATGCATAAGCAGTAGTAACAGGTCGCTCCGGTAAAAGACTACTCTAACCTTGGAAGTGTCTAACTACGTGAGTACATTAAGGTGCCGGAAGGAGAAATACGAACCAATAAGGGAACAGAGGAATGTAAACTTATGTGCGTATGTCTGGCGTTGTGTCCACGTCTCTGTCTAGACTAACGGGCAAGCGTGCTGGACGAATACATAAAATCAATCCTGCGCTTAATCATGTAATGCAACGTAACCATATCGATTCGGTGATCTCGCTACTCGGCCCGTCCTGCGGCGCTGCATGCTTTGCGTAGCTTCCTCAGTGAAGCTTGGTGACACATACTCCGTTCGTTTGTTACTTGTGAATGACTTCCGTGCGTTGACTGTGCGGTTATCTTCCAACCGGTAAGTGCCTGGCCCACATGCGCGCGTCATTCTTACCGGATCTGATAACGTGGACTGTCCTTTTGCTGCAGCGTTTACCTTCACGCTCACGAATGTTCCGGGCTGGAGCGGAGTGGTAAACTCTTGGTAAGTGTTCTGATATCCATGGCGACGATCTAACTTGTCGGCATTATTAGTTGCATGAATCGGAATTGCGGCATTCAAGTTTGTCCGAAGGACACGCCCATGCATGAGTTCAGCTGGCATTTCATCTGTGGCTCGGTCTTGTGCGGTTCGGTGAGAAAATAGTGCGTTTAGAATTGCATTTTTTTCACTGCATTTTTTTCACTGCGCATTAAACAGCCATTTCTAAAGAAATGTTCGTGACGCAACAAGTAGCTCGGACGAAACTTGTCTGTGACCTTGTTAGTTTGTGGTCATTCGTTTAGCAGAAACCCTGAACATGACAGTGTCTCAGCTTTCTGAGTCGACTTGTAATGTTCTTCCTCTGTCAGAGCTGAGATGGATTCATTACTCAGTGAATACACTAGTAACCTCTCATTATCATCCGCGTTATTGTCAGTTGCGTTGAGTGGTAGTCGAGGGAGCCCATCCATTGCCTGGTTTTAAAGTCCGTGACGAAATTTAAGTTAAAAGTCGTAATTTGACAAGCGTGCAAATCAACTTTGTATCAGATGTGTCCTGATGCCATGTGTTCCTCGCGCCTGTAAGCTAGTTAGCACTGTATGGTTTGTACGAAGAGTAAAATGCCTTACGAACTAGAAAATTTCACTTCTCACAGGCGCAAACAGAGGTAAGGGCTTCCTTTTCCCCGGCAGAGTAAGAAAGCGTTGTCGCCGGGCATTTTCGAGAAGCGCATGCAATCAGCGTTTCATGCCCATTCTGAAGTTGGGATCGCATGGCACCCAACCTAATGTTTGATGTATCAGGAGGGACAATGGTTGGGTATGACTCGTCGGCAATCGCCATGACTACTATGGAAGTAATGTGGCGTTTTATCTCGTCAAATTCCTTTTGTTGGCTGTGACCCCAAACAAATGCACTTTTTTTCCTTTCTCAGTTCACTCAGTCGCTCAGCAATGTTCCTGAAATCCTGCAGGTAACGTAGGTTGTAAGAACACATACCTAGAAAATGATATATTTCAGTGGAGTTCTGTGGACGAGGAGTCTTGGTGATGGCACGCGCGTTGTCAAAACTCGGCTTCATACCGTCAGTTGTTATAATGTGGCCCAGGAACTCGATTTCGCTAGAATCAAATTTGCTGTTCTCGAGGATTAACCAGAGGTTAATATCATGTAGTCGACATAACACAGAATGCAATCAAGAATCATAACATACTGGAATATTGTAGAATACACAGACGTTGTCCATGTATACTATTTGACCAGGTAACTTGGAAAATGAGTGAACCACAAACGTTTGCCAAGCTGCTGGGGCTGAACTCAAGCCCATTGGCAAGAATTGATACTGAATGCTTCCGTCCATATTAAGAAATGCTGTCAGCGCTGTTTAATCCTTAATTAGAGGCATGTGAAAGAAAACCCTCCTAAGGTCCAATTTTGAAAAAAATCGGGTGCCAGCTAGTTTGACTAATAGTTCATCCGCGGTTGGAAGCACAAACTTTTCTACCACGATTGGCCGATTTAGGGCCCACAGGTCATTGCATATTCTTAATGTACCGTCTTCATTGAGAACTGTAACCATCGGGTGGACCCATTCAGAAAAGTCAGTAGGTTCAATGGGTTCATCTGAAATCATTTGCCGTAATGCTGACGAAACAGCCTCTCTTCCGGCCAAAGCAATTGGACGTGGATGAGCAATAGCTACCGGTTTCCCATTCTGCTTCAGACATATGCGGTGAACGGAGGATGAGTCACGCCGTATCTTTTGCTCAAACAGTTTCGGGTATGGTATCTGTAGTTCGGTTAGGTAAGTTGCCATGTTACACATACGAGATAGGGACGACGTGACTCCCAATGCAACCATAGCGTTGCGCTCGAGTAGGGGTCGCTTATTTCTGCGGGTGTTATACAGAGCAACTGATAATTTCACGGCCCCAATTTGCAACACAATCACCACAACTTCCGGTATTTCTACCGGAGCCTTTATATAACTTGCAAATCAATAGGCTGAAGGATGTATGGGCTTGTCACAAAGGTGAATGTCATAAAACTACTCGGTACTATATTGACAGGAGAGGCTGAATCAGGTTCCATGTCAAAATGTGTTGTTATGTGGTGTGCAATAAATGCAACCGCACGAATGTCAGGCATCGGAAGTTTAGACTATGGACAAGCGGAATGATACTTAGACACACTACTTCTGTTAATAATAAAAACTACATTTTCCGTGACTGCTACTGCTAAATGGAAACGGAATCTGTAGCATGCAACTGAGAAATGCGTACTGAACGACAATAACGGGAAAAATGTTCATGCATACCGCACTTTTGCAATTCGTTTCTAAGGCAGAGCACTTGGCATAATTGACTTTATGCTGTAGGCTACCGCAGCGGAAGCAGCTCCGTGTGTATTAGGATTCGGTTGGCAAGCGATTGATCTTGGCAAACTCCTGTATGTCTACACGGGTAGCTAAATCTTGCAGCCGTTCGGCAGTACATGTTTCGAGGCCACCTAATTTCACAGCCATATTCCAAGTCAATTTGGAAGCCTCTTCAGGGAGTAAGCATTCCGGAATTCGGTTATTGGTGATTCAAATAATAAACTGCTGCACTAGCAGAACGCCTTCGATTCTATTTTTTGGTATACTTAGGTACTCGCAGGGTCGTTCACCGCGAATAAGGCGGTCAACATAGCTGTCTAGATTTTCCGATGGTTCCTGTGTAATTCGACCGAATTTGAAGCGAGTCATGAAGAGGTTGGTACGCTGGCCATATGACTTGTATGTTGAGGCTGGAGCTCCGAAGCATTACATTGATTTTGTCCCTCATCACCGAGTAGGTGTTTGAGAAGCTTCAGTTTCTGGCCTTCTGTGTAGTTAGAAGCCGCAGGTAATAGGTCAAGATAGTTTGTAAACGATGTTTTCTACTGGGCCCGTACACTTTCGGGAAGACGTAGGGTCAGATCAGACCAGTAAACTGTGGAAGGATGTAACTTCATGTCGTAGGTTTGTTAACCGCAACGCCAGTGCTGTGTACGTAATTCAAATACACAAGCAGTAGTAAGAAGGTCGCTTCGAGAAACCAACTACTGTAATCTGAGAAGTGTCTTACTACGTGAGTACACTAGGGTGCCTGAAGGAACAAGGTGAATCAAAAGAGAAGCAGTGAAATATGCACATATGCGTGTATGTCTGGGGTTGTGTGCAAGTGTCTGTCTAGACTAAACGTCAAACGTGCTTAATGAATACACAATGTTCTGCATGCCTAGCTGGAAATCACAAAGTCGCCGGTTCGAATCCGTGTACGTGCGGTTGTCCTCGAGATAAACTCAGCTCAATCACGAATCGTGGTGGTCGCGCGACAGCTTAGCGCCATTACGGCGTACAGCCGACAAATCGTTTCCTTTTCGGCGAAGCACCTTTAAGATCAGTTAAGTTGGGTGCCGGATTCCGTAATTGTTGCTACTAAGGTAATGAAAGGTGGGATATGGGCGGTAAGTTTAGAGTCTCCATATATGGCTGAGCTCCGAAACTTGATCACAGCCCACAATGGTTCTCGTGCTTCTGGCCATTGTTATCCCACCTGCAATATTTAAGAATGCTAACGAGGTCTTTTGCAAATACTGACCCCCTGTTTGAGCATTTCTGCATAGAAGAGTGAATCCCGGTCAAATATAACGAATGGATTATAGTGGTAAAATACAAGAATAACACTCACGGCGACTACGAAACCGCCGCGGTATTAGCCTAAAGCCAGTTGTAGCAAAATTACAATCCAAAACTCCTTTCTGTTTCCACAATGCGAAACGGATAAAGCAGGCCGGTTTCCGCCCAGGAAGGGGCTGCATTGACCATATATTCACTTCGTGACAGGTACTAGAGTATTGCCGCGCATACTGCAGACAAATAATAACCGTGTTTCTCGACTTTAAGAGTGCATTTGCTTCAGTCGATAGATGCAAGCTGTTCGAAATGCTGGTGCGGAAAGTGGTTTCCAGGATACATGTGAACATTTTGCTTGATTCTTACTCTGACAATACAGGCCGCGTTAGGGCTAGGACGACTTGTCGGATTCCTTCCGGACAACAAGTGGCGTGCGTCTGGTTTGCTCAATTTTCCCGTTTGTGTTCAATCCTGTTGTGAAGTCTTCCCTTGCATAATCTCACAATGCGGACGTTGAAGCGCTGCATGATAAAAAGCTAACAAATTCTGGTTGTTTCTGTAATTTTCTCTTGCATTTAACGCAATCAACCCTGAATAACCTGGTTTTCTGACTGCACCACCAGGCGCCCAAACGCTCAACATTGAACTAAATTCGCGCACACGAGAAATACACATGTGGCGGTTATTGCATGTTAGATTTGTGATTGTAAATCGCTGTGTCAACAATTGCTACATTTATTTTCTTTATTTACCTTAAATATACGCTACACTTGTTTATTTGATTGCGTCCTTATCTACGCTGCCATTGGTCCGTAGATGCTTCAACGTATCACGTTTTGTTACTCCAAAGTTTGCCATGGATGACAAACGGATCAATGTACCTGACGATTGCTCTAGATTCAGTGTCCAGCGGGTGATTTCCGGAAGTGAGGAATTGCTTTTGCGCATGCTTTCCTCATTGCGTGAAATACCAGGTATTCACGGAGGACATGCGTGACTGAGTGTTCACCACAATATAGCCCGGCTCATGGGTAATCAAAACTCCGCCTTCTAATTACTGTACCGAAAACAGTCGCCATGCGAAAATTCGTAGCTCTGAGGCCAATCACTCACTGTCCTGTGCACTGTTCGTATCTGACATGACAGTGTACGATGAGCCGAGCTATATTGCAGTCAACTGTTAAGCGTGCAGGTCCGCCGCTATCACTCATGAGCATACTAGCACAAGCTGCTAGTGCCGGCAGTCCTGGGTTCTGAGCTGGGCAAAGAACCGAGGAAAGTGCACAACTGCCAATATCCAGGACATCGAAACAGCTGTCTGTTGCTTTTCTAGAGGTGTCGTAGTCTAGCTGTCTGAGATGGGACTGCGACGAACTACAGCTAACATCAGATAACTATTGGGTACGCAGTAAAGCACCGTACAGTCGCTCCATGCTTTCAGAATGTGTCACCATTGCCCATTCCATATGTAACCTAACGGGCTGGGCTGTCATGCGTAAAACAAAATTGTCGGATACCGATCCAACGTTCAAGCTGCAAATGTGCTCGCCAAAATCTAAGCGAATTTGAGGTGACTTGGTCTGATATCATTGTATATTAGAAAGCCAAATTAGCCATGGGTGACCTTAATTGCTTTATCCTGCTCAAATGCGAACTCCTTCGGTTTATTCAGGTACGTTACGTAAGCTGCGATCTGACCTATTTAATGTCGGTTATCACTCTACCCATGATAGTATCGCTTCCTGGAAGGCGCTATCTTGTAGCTTCACGTTAGCAGCAGCGGTGAAAAAATCTGAACATATACTCGACGCCCTTGAAATGCAGTTACAAACCTCCCCTTAGTAACTTGGATAATACCTCCAATGCTTTTGATTTCTCACCCGTTATTTTTGCCGTTATTTCTGTTTATCTTTGCGTGCAAGGTCAAAGTCTCCATACCCTGCTTGATTTCATTTTCATTCATCGTATTTTATGCTTTACATGCCGATATAAATGGGATTGATTAACTGACAGTTGTTTAATTCGAACATAAATTTTGTCATTTCTTGGTTTTAAATTGAGTTCGTGAGCACCATACAGATTCAAAGAAGCACTTACGACGAAACGTCTACAATAATGTAATAGTTTAATTCCCATTTGAACTTAACTTTGAGCAGCCATCTCTCTAACTTATTTGCGCCAGGCACACACTTACCGCACAGTCCTATGAAGAGAAAATAAAGACGTCATCCATTTTGGTAAAATGTGTTAAGCTAGCACGTGTTCTAATCAATTTTTCTACTTCCAAATGTCTCTGTTGAAGTAATTTAACCAGATATGCGTTGGCGATCATAGTGGTGGTTAAGGAAGGTAAAATGTTTTACCTGATTCCGTGGAAAATTAGTTGACTAAATGCTAGTCGCGCATTAAGCGCAACATAGAGTTCGTAACGGTTCTACTTGTCTGACAAACTCCGTGGTATTGCAAAAATGTTGGTTTGGAGTGGCTGACAGTGATCAAGAGGTGAATGTTCGTTTTATTGATTTTGATATAGCATTCGACTCTTTCCGTCAAGAAAATTGTGGTCTTATGCAAAATTTGATCACGCATTTCACTGATTGGCGAGGAAGAAGATGCCTTTTACTCCGTTTGCTAAATTCGTTACATTTCACCAGAAGCCGTGGTCGTAGAATTTGTGCACAAAAGTAGCGAACAGTTGCCAGATTTGTTTGATGGAATTACCAAATTTATCACTTCTCAAAATGAAATACTTTATTTATAATTATTTTTGCCTTCAAACTATTAGATAATTCTTCGCTTCGGCTGAATTCTCATCTCTTAGTATAACTTGCACTACCTAAGTTTTTTTAATTTGCGTCACTGTAATGCCGCTGATTGGTAATGCTTTCTGCGTACTAATTGATCGACGAAGGTGTAGATTAGGATGGGAAGAAATGGCGGGAGGCCGCAAGCTGGTTGATGGCACTGCAGTTCCTGAAACGTTAATGTCTTTGAATGTTCCAACTAATAAAAGACGTCTCTTAGCATGTGGCGGCTAAACATTTACTCCCGATGTTAGGAGGCGCTTTCTGTTTGGTGGTTCACAGCACCATTTCTACATTAAAACAACAAATGTCCGAGTTATGTATAAGTTTATGGATTGAAGAGTTGATAGCCAATAACCATCTGTGGACTGCAGTCCCTACTCTACTAGTGTCCGGAGATGAAGTTACCTAGGCTGCTAAACGGGAACTAGTGGCTGCACCAAACACTGTGATCATCGATGACATATCAGCATGCTGGTTGGAGCACGCTGGATGCCCATTGTATTCCAGGGAAGGAGAACTAAGGAAACGGGAACAGGAGTATCCGTTTTCCTGGGAAGTCAACTTTATGAGAAGGAAACGTATTGTTTTAATCCTGCATCTAAAGAGATCATTACAACTAAATGCGCACTTGTCAAGAATACAAGCTAACACTCTATGGGTTTGTCAGGCTGGCGCGTTCTTATAAGAACAAGCCACGTTATAAAATAGATGGAGTTCATCTAAAGGTAAGATTGCTTAATTGCTGGGTAAGTTTGCTTTAGTACGTGATTAAAAACCACGTAATCATCTACAACTAAGTAAAATGATTGCTCGAGCAACAGAGGCACAACAATTTTGAAAACGTTTAGAGTCTGTAGGGCTCAGACATTATCCGCCGCACAAGAGATATTTGGTTTCGATAGTGAATTTGCTGCGACATAGAAAATAGCTGTGAGCTTAAATTTGCTTAGAGTGAATAAGCAATGTCGAAGATATGTTGTTGTTTTGTTCACTCGGGGATTTTCGATAGCGAGAGAAATGATAATCGTAAAAGAGTGGACGCAAATGTTGCTAGAGAGGATGTGGAGAAGGAGGATAGCCTTATCACGTACGTGTTATGTAAACATGAATTCTGCGGATAATGTGTGCACTATTCACTCG
Organism: Dicrocoelium dendriticum; assembly: GCA_944474145.2. Lineage (NCBI taxonomy): Eukaryota > Metazoa > Platyhelminthes > Trematoda > Plagiorchiida > Dicrocoeliidae > Dicrocoelium > Dicrocoelium dendriticum. The sequence continues at coordinate 5,705,897 of OX104061.1, read as the reverse complement.
CAGCCACAACAACGCTACTGATTATAAGCTCACAGTTCTATTGGCGTAGAGCACGAGCTTCACTCAATGTCTCTGACGAGCTGCCTTCAGATTAGCAACTGTCAACTCATGCTTATCCTCAAGCAAGGTTAACGTACTTTGTGCGAAAAGCATCGAGGCATTTGCCTTGTTTCAGTTGCCTCCAAACTTCTTACAGGCACCATAGGTGACTTACTGGTCTCTGTGATAATCGATTCACTGAAAGCCAGGCTTGCTTCCACCCTGATCGTGGTTGTATCGATCACCAATTTGCTAGTGCCCAAGTTGTACTGCATAAACACATGCAGACGACTGACAAGATGGTTTTCCTTGACTTGAAAGCTCCCTTCGACTCTGTCGCCCGCTCAAGGTTGCGACAGTACTTATCTATGAAAGGTGCATCAGCTAAATTGCTTTCTATTATTCCCTCTGTCTACAGTGACTCCCGTGGCCGTGTAAGGCTCTACGGGAAACGATCTCCTGAGCCCCAACGACAAGGCGAGTTCGACAGGGTTGTCCTGGATCTCCTTTCCTCTACAAAGTTGTAGTTGAAATGCTCTTTAACGAATCGGTTCTCTCATATTCTGCCGGAGTGGAAGTTTTGTTAAGAAGCCGACTGAAAAACCTGGAGTATGCGGAGGACATAGCTCATCTTGGGTCTGACACAGTGACTATGCAAACCCTGCTGGATAGACTGACGCATAGCGCTGCATGCTTCGGCTTGTGCTTTGCATTTTCAAAGTGAAAAGTTCTGCCGCAGGACTGGACCTACCGACCTCAAGTTCTACCTCTCACCGAACAGTCACTGGAAGTAGTTGATCGGTTCATTTATCTCGATAGCTGTGTCACCTCAGGCGGCCACATGGTTAAATTACTTTGCGTATTAGCAATGCTCTTGTGGCTTTCCAGTGACTTGGCTGTCTAAAGAGACCACAGGATATTCGGCTGTCAGTGAAAGTTAGATTGTATAACATGACCATAAAGCCGGCCTTACTGTACTATTCGTAGTCCTAACCTGTTCCCTCTGTGGCCCATACACGCATGGCCGTGTTTGACCACCGGTGATTGCGGAGTATTTTTCACGTTTGGTCGAAACACGGATGAGCAATTTTAGGTTCCGTAAAGTGATTTTTGGCGAAAGGCTGATTATTAGTCGCTTGCGTTGGTTGGGCAGTCTACTCCGTATGTCCATTGACTGGCATCCTCGGCGTTCATTATGCGCCGTCGCTGCACCAAGTTAGGAGAATCCATGAGGTGGCCACTCCATGACGTGGCATGGAGGCGTGAAGAAAGTGGCAGATGCGTGTCCTCTTCGTAGATGGGGTCCTCGGGACAGTCCACACTAGTGATCGGAAATCTCGTTAGATGTGTCACAGCTACGAAGTAAGTGGTGTTCCTGCACTCCGTTTCTTGAGTCTAGTTGTTTGCATCTGGTAGTTTGATGAACTTCCTCATTGCTTCTATTTTTGGCCTTCCATTTAATTAAACCCCCAATGTTGTGCAGTTGCTACTTGTTGTTCTTCTTGCGATGTAATTCGTGACAACTGGATCCACTAGATTTTTGCGTTTGGATTAAAATAATTCGACTGAAATGAACTTAACATCTTTAACTTGCATTAAATTGCCAGGTACCCCAATAACAACATATACCTTCTACAATGTCACATACTACCAACAGTCAACCGGATTTAACACTATGCTTCCTGCTATTAGCAAACTACTAGCTGAATTGCAGTGTATCTTGTATTGCCTCTGTTCAACATGTAACTTCGGGAAGACAGACGACGCCTGAAATGAAGGCCATTACAGATTGGAAAATCGATTTGAAGTACAAGGTTTGTGGATAGATTGCGACGCGCAACCTCAAAGTGGACCGCGATTCCCACTTTGAGATTGCGCGTCGCAATCCATCCACTTAACGTGTACTTCAAATTGACTTTCCAACCTGTCATTAACCGTTCTGCCAAGCTTTGCTCCTCGTGACCCGGTGGCTTAGGGGTACCGGTCACAACTAACATCCCAATGGTTCCGGATTCGATGCCTGCTAACTCTATCTGATGAGATATAATAACATGGAAATGTGCCATAGTAGTACAGTGTTTTCTGGCGGGCCATAACTTATTTGCTGCTGCTTCAGAAGCCTGTTACCTTAGCAACAAGTTCCAATACTGTACACGTTAACCAAACGCCTATCAATCTGAAACACCCTGTTTACTAGAGACTAGATGTGTGGAAACATACTGAATCAAAACTTCACAATAGTGAATACGTCAAAAGTTATTCCAACTAATCCTTTTTCATGTAAAACGCTCCTATGCATAAAGGTATTTTAAAAATTGTTTGATAGACCTTAGCAAATATTTTAACTCGACAAACCATCTTCCTTATTATTAAAGCTGATAGGCAATAATGTTCAAAAAGAGTGCTGATAATCTCCAAGGTTTCGTATACTCATGATACCTGCTGTTGGAGTGAGGTGGTAAGCGCGATGCAGGCAAAACTAACGCTTAGTTAATGAAGCGCTAGTCTGGCCAGACCATTTAATACGTCATTGTGTTCACTTGCATATGCATATTTGCACTGTAGACTTAAAAATAGACCATGCCTAGTCACGTGACAGGTGCCAACAAGGCAGATGTGTTCCTTTTACCATTTTCGGTATACACAATCGAGCAGTTCGTTACCTTGAACACAAATGTTGCAAGCCGAAACGATGGGAAAATTGCAGTATGGAAATTATTAAAGCACTCTCAGCTTTTCTACTCTGCACAGTTTGATGTCAAGCTGCTTTCGGATTTCGTGCGTAACATTCTTCGGGCGTTCATGATGAAAGTGCTGATACACTAGGCGAAATGAGGTTGCGTACGTATAAATCAACACATTTCTAACACGCAGTTGACAGATGCCCTTATTAATGAGCCATGCAATTGGAAGAAGCAATATCCCTCACAGACGCAGCAACGTACAAGTGTTGCACTGAATCTACTCAATGTATGATAGTCAAGCAAATTCGACGCTGGATGCATTGAGTCGACGATTCCGAGAAATCCCACACAAGCTCACAATTACAAATTTTGGTGATTGCCAAATGTGTTAACCGTTCATGTTTTATTACACAAAATTTGCCTATATTTGTAATAAGAGTGCAAAATGGCGTGTAAGCGGTATACAAATCCGGCGGAACGTATATATGGTGATGCGGAAATTATTCTAAGCGCCTAACATATGTGACAGCGGGAACCTTTGCCAGCATCTATCGGTGGTCGCGCCGGCAGAGCAGGTAAATATCCATGACAAATGGTATAATTATATCTACTCGGGTGTAGCTTGAATTATCTTCATGAAAGCATTATTTCTAGTTTTATTTATTTCCTATATATTGCGTTTCCTGGCTGCCATTACCGGATCACGTCAAGCTGACAGGTATCTTACATCTAGCCTGAATCCATTGCGATAATGCAAAATCTCCCGTCATTTAATTGTTTTGATACGAACTTTCAAGTGGCAACAATACTACGTAAAATTTGCGGCAAAAATGTACTCCAGCACTAGTTTCATTTTGTCTTTTCCTATAATTTCTTTTAATATACTTGCAAATTCTTTGGATTTTTCGGTGCCACATCAGCCTACACACCTTAAATTGCGATTTTCGCTCAACCGCCCCTCATGCCCTACCTTATTTTGCTATGTCATTTAGGTCTTCATTTGTCGCAAATATCTAGTGATCAATTCCAACCAGCGCAAACTAAAGAACTACTGGACAGTCTTTCATATAATTTAGGCGATCCAAGTAGATTGTCGGCTTTATGCTTCAAACATAACACAGAAATCTCCAATTCATGATTTATTTTTGAAAAGTAGAATGTAAATCATTGATGAAGAATTTATCATATCAAAGTTATCACGTGCTATTGGTTTACCGCTTCGTCAGGGTAGACGCTGGTGCGCTGTAAAATGTTAAGCGAAGGCTAAGGAAAATTGCGGTACAAGCTGTTGTTCGGGAATATCCTTCTTCATCAAAAGCAACGCTACGTTGACAATACAAGAAGTTGGGTCTTTGTTATTGAGATGCTTCATCAGTTGGGACATCACGTTCAACACACCATCATTGGATGCAGCTGCCATGATGCGTGCGCGTCCTGGAAACCCCGGATCGGCAATACGACAATCCAAGATTTCTATCGTTGTACTTCTTTTTATCTGTGAAATGGAGAGCACAAATTTTACAGCTAACTGTGCCCAACTCTATTACGTAGTCCGTGGTCAGAAAATTACTGTGAGATGTGGGATGAATAAAGGTGGATTTAGTGCCCATATCTGTCACTTACCGCGTCACAACTATTCTCCGTAGCGGTTTCGTCTGGGAACCTTCGATTAAAAAATATTTCAAAGCCTGAAATTTGACGAAAGTTTTGTTTTACATCCTATTAAAAACACATTACGTGTGGTAAGTCAATTCACATAGTATATCCCTACAATTTACGAGAGTGATATTTCACGTATGACCGGATCGCCAGTGTTAACTGACGCATATGTTAGGTAAACACAAACCATAACCGAAATATTGCACAGAGCCTGCGTCGATAGACAAGTGCAGGAATTGGAATTAACCTAATCTACTTAACCAGCAGTCTTGGACGAAAGCAGTTTTTGTTTGCAAGAGAAATTCGAGGAGAACAAATCACTAAGAACGTGTTTCTTGTGTCATTTTCTAATTAAAAGGTGACAGACTGGAATCTTCTGCATTGGTAATTTGGCAGCTGGTCTCAGAAAGTTCGTCGTTTAACAGCGACATTTACATTTAATAACGGTATGTGAAAAACTAGAAGATTCCTTAAAATAACTGGCGACATCTGCCAAGAGAGATACCAACCAATGAGGAAAACCTTTCAAGATGTTGATAGACGACGCAATAACGCTGCAAATTTTAATAAACTTCAAGCTGCAACGAACATTCAGATGATGTCGGAAGCGCTGTACTCTTTGCAAGTGCGCTGCAACACGAATCCCGTGGGATACACATCGATCCCGACCTCCATGGGAGAGCGCGAAATTCGTGAAGTTACATCTTGGAAGGACAGCAAGCAGGGTCGCCTAGACATAATCTTCATCAATGAATTGCCAGAGCTTCCTTCTAACGAAAATCGTGAGATCAGAAATCACGCTTTGGAGCAGTGGCGGTTAATACGAAAAACGATTTGCTTGGATAATGTCGCTGCTCCCTTTCCAAAAAGTTACCCGCCTCACAAATTATAACGGATGTGGCCCAAGAATTGCAAAATTCGGGGAATTGTTAGAACAAACAGCTGTAGACGTTTAAAGCAGTTAGTTTCCTTGAAAAATTTGAAAAGCACGGAGAGAAGACGAAGGCTGGTAGATGCATGCATTTCGGCTTGTCTCCTCGGGACAATTAACAATAACCGATATGCATAGATTTAGCTAGCAATGGGTGAAACCAGACAAGCTTAAGGTGCAAGTGGAATGCCAGATGTTCACACCTACGTCCAAGGGAGATTTAGGCTGACAAATAATTGTTTCTGAACAAACAAGGCCAAATTAATCCGGGTAATATCGACAGCCTGCGTAAACCGAAGGAAGTGGGGATTAGTGTGATGTAACACAACTTTAAACGCTTAGCCCAGCTCTATCCGGTGACCCGAGTATAATAGGTTTTTGCATATCGAGGAAACCGATGGTCAGTGCGAACATGGAATCTGACGATGGTTGGCAATCTGAACACGTTCACGTTAAACCCACTTTCCTTTATTCGGGAAGTCAGCGTTCCATTTGTTCTGCCTATGTAATTGTTTCCGCAGTCACATATAATTTGGTATACACAGTGTGAGTTGACCCCAATCGACCGAGCTTCCTTCGTTGGAAGTATGTGCTCAGAAACAATCATTTTTCAGCCTAAAGCTGCCTTGGAAGTAGGCGTGAACATCCGTCATTTGTTTAGCACCTTAAGCTTGTCTGGTTGCATCCACTGTTTGCTAAATAAATGCATATTGGTTATTGTTAATGATACTAAGGAAACAATACGAAATGCATGCATCTACCAGCCTTCGTCCTCCTTCCGTGCTTTTCAACCGGCGAAAGTGTTAGAAGTTTGACAACTAAATCGACAGAGTCTTCCATCTGGACTTCGGTTACAAGCTGTAGAATAACCGCGTACCTCCCATTGTCGGCATTCGCTGTTGGCTCGTTTAGCCCACTGTTTGCACCGAGAGACGCAAAAACTATTCTTCCTTTATATTAATGCCCAAGATTTTCTAGACAAGCTGACCGAAGTACAAGATCGGCAAGCTTCTAAGCCATGCGAAATAATAGGTTTCGCGTAGACATAGTTAAACGATGGAATGACGGAAGCTGAAGTCGCGCTACCGGGCATCTCATTCATCCGTAACCATGAGCTTACCAAGGAAGGAGGGACAATTATGTATTACTGAAGCGACCTAGAGTGAGGCATTAGGGGATTCGGGTTTGCAGCTCCCCATTTTTCTCGTTCGTGTCGATTGCAACTGAAAGCAAAGATCCCTACCTGGTGGCTTTGGTGCACTGCTCCCCAAACTGTACACCCGTCATTTCTCTAACTCCTTTCCGAGCAGGCCGAAAACCGTCTTTTGGATAATACAATCAGTAACAAGAAACATATGATTGGTCTATAGCCAAATGGGTCACATTGACAAATTTCAACTTGATAGCTAGTGCGCAATATTGTCACGAGAAATCGGTGATGATGCGCACCCTTATAAC
>OX104061.1:5609178-5698643 GCA_944474145.2 Dicrocoelium dendriticum | reverse complement strand
AAGGTCCCTTGATATTTACTGTTATATTGCTTTTACGAACTTACTGCAAATTGGAGGTTTCTGCGCTAACCGAATTAGCACCATCACAATTTGCATGAGCTCTCCCGTAAGTACCAGATTTTCGGCCCAATCGCTGCCTTCATTTCACCTGCCTTCGCTTGATACCAAAGCAGCACATATGTGTATCTTTTAACCATGGAAGAAAGTTAGAGATCTTTGCGGTTTGACTGGAAGGTGATTACTATTTCGCAAGAAGGCTGGACCTTGCTTTGATGCGATGGTTTTCGTGCCTCACAGATCCAATGAACTGTGCTGAGTGGTGCTTCTTGTACATTCGGAGCCACTCATACCAGATTGGTCATTGGTTAGAGGCCAGACAAACTCCGCCTTCTGGCCCTCCAAGGTGGGTGTTGGAGAGAGGATGTCTCCTAATCCCTAAAACGGACGCCTTGTAGTCCACTGCCAAAGCAGCTGCCTTGCGGTCAGGGTTTTGAATCAAGGGCTTTAATTGAGAACGTTAACCTTTCTCCTATTTACGCCTGGGCAACCTGACAGTATCCTGATCACGCAGTACTATGGACTATTTTGTAAGCAATTGCTTGATGCCCTGGCCGTTGCAGAGGATACTCAGCGGCGTCCTTTCTGATGCGTACCCAACTTTCGTTCCTTTTTTCGAATGACGCTAACCTTTTGAATAAAATAACGGCCGCCATGCACGAAGCATGAGCATCTGCATGTGACACTATCAGTCCTCACCGTATCAGTCACTGCTTATCCGAGAGGTTGGTGAGCCAGTTGGAAACCACAAGAAAACTCCCTGCTGGCTCAGAGCACCATATGACATAACGGACTTTTAAGCGTGAACTAAAGTGGAGCCTGTGTGTAGACAAGGAAGCCTGGTGGACCAGTCGGGCTCAAGAAATCGAAGAGGCGGAAACAGTAGTCAAGTATCGCAAGCTCTCCCAACTAAACTGCACCACTACTCCTAGGAATCCAGGCGTCAGTAAGACAAGGAAAAGCAGTGTGGATGCCATGAGTCGCCATAAGAAGCTTTGTATGGCTCGTTCGGCACCGGCCGAGTGGTCTGGGTTGTGTACGAAATATCAGATGCAGGAGCCGAACTAAGAGGTAGCTCCGGTAAAAAACTACTGTAATCTGAGTAGTGTCTAACTATGTGAGTACATTAAGGTGCCGGAAGGAGAAAGAAGAATATATAGGGAAATAGAGAAATGAACACTTAAGTGCGTATGTCTGGGGTTGTGTGCACGTCTCTGTCTAGACTAGCAGGCAAGTATGCTGGACGAATACACAACATCGATTCTCCGCTTAATCATGCAAGGCAACGAAACCATATCGATTCGGTAATCCTGTTTCTCGGTTCGTCCTGCGGAGCCGCGTGCTTTGCGTAGCTTCGTCAGTGAAGGTTGGTGACACAAGCTCCTTCCGTTTGTTACTTGTGAATGACTTCCGTGCGTTGACTGTGCGGCCATCTTCCAATCGCTAAGTGCCTGGACCACATACGAGCGTTATTCTTAACGGATCGGATAACCTGGACTGTCCTTTCGATGCAACGTCCATCTTCACGCGCAAGAATGTTCCGGGCTGGAGTATAGTGGTAAACTTCAGGTAAGTGTTCTGATATCTATGGCAACGATCTAACTTGTCGGAATTATTACTTGCAGGAATCGGAAGGGCGGCATTCAACTTTGTCCGAAGGACACGCCCAAGCGTGGGTGCAGCTGGGGTTTCGCCTTTGCCTCGGTGATGTGCGGTTCGGTAAGAAAATAGTGCTTGTAGAACTGCATTTTCCAAACCTGTACCAGATAAGCTAATAGTTTAGATACTCTTTTTCAAGGATCGATTGAAACTCCCTACCATGTCTTTTGGCGCTGGATTATACGAGGTTGTACGTAAGTGTCGGATGGCTTGAAGTTGTAGGAACGAAAGGAACTCGTGGCTTGTATACTGCAGGCCGTTGTTTGTCAGTACTTTTTTGGCAGTCTGCAATGGGAGAACATATATTTCAGCCGTCGAATAGTGATGGCTGTCGTCACCACTCAATCCAAATGGACTTCCAACCATTGATAGTTGAAGCTTGTTGCCGCCAAACAGTTCCTTTGAGGCTGAGGCGCTGAGTTAAATGGACACATGATGTCAAGGGCTATCTTGACCCACGGTAGCATACGATGGGCAATGGGTTCTACAGGGGAGGAAACCGGCCTTAAACTCTTGTCTGCCCCATGATATCAAGAGCAGTCATGAGCCAGTTTTTATATTTCGTGTGACATTATGGGCCACAAGAACCATGCGCCAAACTTGCCTTTAGTGCGAACGATGCCAAGCTGGCTTTCGTGGGCGCATCATATGACCATTTGCATCAAGCTCCAAGGAGTCTCAAATTTTTCGCTGCGCATTAAACAGGCATCGCTAAATGAAAGTTCGTGACTCAACACATAGCACGGACGAAATTTTCTTGTGATCTTGTTATTTTATGACCAGTCGTTAAGCAGCAACCACTGAACGTGGCAGTGTCTCAGCTTCCTGAGTCGTCTTCTGGAGTTCTTTCTTTGTCAGAGCTGAGATGGGTTCATTACTCAGGGAAGACATCAGTAACCTCTCATTATCATCCTCGTCATGTTCAGTTTCGTCGAGTGGTAGTCGAGGGAGCCCATCCACTGTTCGATTTTCAAGTCTGGGAAGAAATTCAATTTGAAAATCGTAATGTGACAAGCTTGCATATCAGTCATGTCGCCGAAGTGGCGTGCTGCCATTTGTTCCACAAGCCACTAAGCTAGTTGGCGCTGCTTGGTCTGTACGAAGAGTGAGAGGTCTTCGAGACTAGAAAGATTCCAATTCTCACAGGCCCAAATGGAGGCAAGGGCACCCAGTTCACCTGCAGAGTAAGAAAGCACTGACGCTGGCAATTTTGGAGGATCGTATGCAATAACCGTTTCATGCCTATTCGGAAGTTGGGATCGGATGGCACCCAACCTAATGTTTGATGCATCCGGAGAGCCAATCGTTGGGTATATCTCATCGAAAAGCACCATGACTGGTATGGAGGCAAGGTTGCGTTTTATCTCGTCCAATGCCTTTTGTTGGCGGTGACCTTAAACAAACGCACTATTCTGCTTCGTCAGTTCATGCGTTGGCTCAGTAATATTTGTGAAGTCCTGCAGATAAATAGGTTGTAAGAACACATACCTACAAAATGCTTTATTTCCGTGGAGTTCTTTGGGCAAGGAGCCTCGGTGATGACACGTGCGTTGTCGAAACTCGGCTTCATACCGTCAGTTATCATAATGCGACACAGGAACTCGATTTCATTAGAATTAACTTTGCACTTTCCGAGGTTTAACCGGAGGTTAAGACCCTGTAATTGACGTAACACAGAATGCAGTCGCGAAGCATCGCATTCTGGAGTCTTATCGAATACACAGATGTCGTCTGTGCATGTTATTTGGTCAGCTAATTTGGCAATTGCGTGCACCATAAACTTTTGCCAAGCTGCTGGGGCTGAACTCAAGCCCATTGGCAAGAATTTTTACTGAAAGTGCCCGCCCATAGTACGAAATGCGGGCAGCGATCTTGCCTCATGAATTATAGGCACGTGAAAGAAAGCCTTTCTCAGGTCCAATTATGAAAAAGCGGGCGCAGGGTAATTTGACTAATAGTTCATCCGCAGTTGGAACCACAAACGTTTCTACCACGATTTGACGATTTAAGGCCTGTAAGTCATTGCATATTCTCACTGTACCGTCCTTCTTGAGGAATGTACCCAGAGGGTGCGCCCCATTCAGCACAGTTAATGGGTTCAATGAGATCAACTGCGATCATCTGCCATACTGACGCAGAAGCCTCTCTTCCGTCCATGGGAATTGGACGTGGCTGAACAATAGCTATTGGCTTAGTAACCTGCTACAGACATATGCGGTGCACGGAGGAGGGAGCGCGCCTTTTTGGTGGTTCAAACACTTCAGGGGACTGTGTCTGTAGTTCTGTTAGGTTAATTGCCATGCTACTCATATGAGATAGGGACGGCTTGACTCCCAGCGCAACCATAGCTTTGTGTCCGAGTAGGGGACGATTATTTCTGCGGGTGACGTACATAGCAATTGATAATTTCACGGCCCCAAGTTGCAACACAAGCACCACAAATCCCCGTATTCCTACCGGGGCCTTTTTATAACTGTCAAATCGATAGGCTGAAGGATGTATAGGCATGTCATGTAGGTGAATAGCATAACAACTACTCGGTAATATAGTGACAGGAGAGTCTGAATCAAATTCCATGTCAAAGTGTTTTGTTATATCGTGTGCAATAACTGCAACAGCACGAAGGTCAGGCATGGGAAGTTTAGTCTCCGGACAAGTGGAAGGATAGTTAGACACAGTACCTCTGTTGTCAATAAAAACTACACTTCCCATAAGTGTTACTGCTAACTGGAAACGGCATCTGTAGCATCATCATCATCATCATCATTACACGTTAGCTGGAGGTGGAAAACACCTCAGCTATTGTGCCGCAATACAAAAGGCAAGAAAAGAAGAAAAAACAACAACAACAACAACAACAACAAACAGTGGCACGTCCGCTGAGTCCCCAGTAACGGATGGACATCGTTCCGGAGAGCTAACAGCTGGCTGCCGTAAAAGAAAGTCATATTATGCCAAACGATTGAGATCGTGATTGGAGGGGGATGCTAAACAGGAGGGGGATGGACAAAGGAACTCACAACACAAACGCCATTGGGGCCGGCACCTAGCCATATCAGCAAGTGTGTCCAACCAAACGTGTTCACCGTCCTTAGGACCCCAACCAGGCAGTCGGGATGCACCAACCGACGCCAACTTCGAAGTGAGGGTTTTCATTTCTCTCGACCAAGTCATCACTTGGCCTCCCCTCCTCCTCTTCCAACCGCACCCACAACGCGTAAACAAAGCACGTCGTGGGAGTCGGTGTGCTGGCATGCGCAACACGTGGCCCAGCCATCGGAGCCTGGTGCGTGATATAATCGTGCTGAGCGGTTCACTCGCTCTTCCTGTACCAAATACGCGACGCCGAACACGCTCATTGCTCACGCGGTGTTCCCACCAGACATGAGCTAAGCTGCGAAGGCAGCGATGATCGAATGTGACGAGTCTCTTCATGTCTGTCGACCTGATGGGCCAGGTTTCACAGCCATATAGGAGAGTTGAACGGACGGCTGCGTTGTAAACTCTGCCCTTCAGGGCGAGAGTAATGTCGCGTCTGCGCCACAGGTGGCGGAGATTGGCAAAAGCACCTCGAGCTTTTGCTATACGGTTCGTAACCTCATCTTCAATCCCACGGGTGCTAATATAGCTGCCCAGGTACTTGAATTCCTGAACGACTTCTAGCAGATCACCACCAAGCGTTAGCGCAGGGTTGGGTCCCTGCCAATCTTGGAGAAGTACTTTGCATTTCGATGGAGCAAAGCATAGCCCAAAACGATTGACAGCCAGTGCTAATCGGTTCAGTGCTGTTTGGCATGTTTGGGAGCTGTCACAGATTAGGGCAATATCGTCTGCATACTCCAAGTCAAGAAGTCGCTCACCAGGGAGTAGCTCCACACCTTCTAGGTCGTGTCCAGCGAACGCTGTTTCCATGACTTCATCAATAGCGAAGTTAAAGAGGAAAGGTGACAGCGGGCATCCTTGTCTCACACCGCTGGTGATACTGAAGGGTGGCGAGAGTTTGCCATAAACCCTCACCCTGCCCGAACTATGTGCGTACAGCGCTTTGATAATATTTACATATTTATCAGGCACACCTTTCCTCAACAGACAGTCCCAAAGGGCACATCGATCGACTGAGTCGAAGGCACCTTTTATGTCAAGAAACACGACAACGGTGGGTCGCCAATAAACATGGCGGTGCTCCAACACTTGACGCAATGTGAAGATGTGGTCGATGCAGCCCCGACCTCGACGAAATCCGGCTTGCTCTTCACGAATCTGGCTTTCACGAGTGCCACTCAGTCTGTGGAGAATGAGAGAGGCAAGCAATTTAGAGGCAATCGAAATCAGACTGATCCCTCTATGATTGCCACATTCTAAACGGGAGCCTCCCTTGAAAATTGGGACAATGACGGAGCGGTTCCAGTCTGTCGGGACTGTCTCCTGCTCCCAAAGTTTTACTAGCAACTCGTGTAGATCATCTACTAGAGCAGGTCCACCGAATTTGAAGAGGGCTGGGGGAATCGTATCTGCTCCTGCGGCCTTATGCAATTTCAACAGCTTGATCTCATATTCGACTTCTGCGCGTGAGGGCGGATCCAAGGAGACGGCCCAAGGAGAAGGGCGCTCAATGCCCGAAGAAGAAAACGATAACTCAGGTTGGTTAAATTGCATAGCAAAGTGTTCAGCCCAACGCTCCAAGCGTTTTGACAGGCTGTGGATCATCTGCCCACTCTCGTCGCGTATGGTCTCGCTAACACCAGGTCTTCTGCTGCCTGTTGCCCGTATCAGACGGTATAACTCACGATGATTACCAATGGCAGCGGCAGTTTCCATCTCAAAGGCACGATGAGACCACCAGGTTTCGCGGTCCTTCTTTAGGCTAGCACGTAGTTTCGCCCTGAGATTTTTGCGTGCTTCATTGTATACGCTTCCAGCCGGAATACGTCGGCGAGCATCCATAAGTTCGAGAGACTGTGTAGAGACCCAATGTCCGGTTTTGCAATTTGTTTTGCCACATGAAGACATGCCTGCTAAGAGCAACGCTTGACGAATATGCGACCAGTGATCTTCAACGGTGTTTAGTGGGCGCTTACTCAGCCCAGATGTCAGCGCATCTTGGTACACATTCAGAACATCTGACTTCGCAAGCTGGCTAGTGTCAATCCGTTCACATCGACGTTGCGGACGTCCACCGAAACGCATCAGGAGGTCGGCACATACAAGTGCGTGGTCAGAGTCCACGCTCGTGCTCCAAATCGAGCGACAGTTTTGGACACAGCCTCTCCAGCGGTAACTGATCGCGATATGATCGATTTGCGTCCATGACTGGCCCGAGGCTGGTGGCCGCCAAGTCACACTTCTGCGGGTGCTGTGTCGAAAGTTAGTGCTCGCGAGAAACAGGCGAGCATCTTCACACAGCTGGAGCAATCGCTCACCATTATCATTACGGGAGCCTACACCATGTTGGCCGCCCAGATGAAGCTCATCAGAAGACAACTTTCCGACTTGGGCGTTTAGATCGCCAGCCAGCACCACAGTATCCGTACTCCTTCTGTAACGAAGGAGCTCGTGAAGTTGCTGATAGAAATCATCTTTTACCGAATCAGTGCTACAGTTTGTAGGGGCGTAGGCCGCAATGACAAACAGGCACCGTTTGTCCCCGCGCGACTTCGAAGCACGGAACGAACCAGCTAATCTAACGGCGCACATTCTACTGTTTACTGGGATCCAATCAAGCAAGGCAGCTTCAGCCCGGGGACTCAAAACAATGCCGACGCCAGCTTGACCGGCATTTGAAGCTGCATCATCGCCAGATAGGCGCAATGAGAATGTGCCGCCAGTGTCGCATGTGGGGGATCTCAGGGTAAGCACGGAGCTCGAACCTTGCAGGCGGGTTTCTGATAAACAGCAAATATCGATCGATAGGGTCTCTAATGTGCGGGCAAGTGCTGCCTGTTGGCCAATCTGCAGCAAAGTGCGCACGTTGAGGCATGCCAATCTTAGCGAGACACGAGGACTCCAAAGGGAAACGGATGAACTGACGTTGTCCGCTTGCTTGAACATGGACTTGTCGACTGGATTGGAGCGAGGCCCTGCGATTGTGTGTGATTTGAAATTAGAAGACAAGCGACTATTGAAGTAAGCTGGGGGAGGGCCAAGAATTGAGGGATTGAAAATGGGGGGGATATAAGTAAAGTTGGAGCGGGACAATAAGGATGCAGAAGCACAAGAAGGGGTATAAGAAGACGGGAAGGCCTGAGCAGTAGCATCCAAACCCCTATCCACCCTGCTCGATGCAGCAGATAGGGCGCCGTTTATTATCCTCTGCGACGGCCAGAGCATCAAGAAATTGTTGTAGGAAAGGTTCATTGTATTGCGTGGGCAGAATACTGTCAGGTTGCCCAGGCCTAGACAGGAGAACGATTAGGGTTCTCAACCAAAGCCTTTGGTTCAAAAACCTTACCGCAAGGCAGCGGGTTTTGGCATTGGACTACAGAGCCCGTTTTATGAGATGAGGAGCCACCCCCATTCCAACCCCCAACCTGGAGGACCAGGAGGCTGAGTTTGTCTGGCCTCTAACCATTGACCAATCTGGTATGAGTGGCTCTAAAGGTGCAAAAAAAAGCACCACCCAGCATAGCTCAATGGATCTCTGAGGCACGCAAACCATCGCACCACGGTAAGGTCCAGCCTCATTGCATCTGTAGCACGCAACTGAAAAATGCGTATTGAACTACAACAACCGGTAAAACGTTCAAGCATACCACACACTTTGTAATTGACTTTATGGTGTATGCTACCGCAGCGGAAGCATTTCTGTGCGGATTGGGATTCGGTGGGCGAGCGATGGATCTTGGCAACCTCCTGTATGTCTACACGGGTAGCTAAATCTCGCAGCTATTCGGCCGTACATGTTTTGAGGCGACCTAATTCCACAGCCATATCCCAAGTCAATTTGGAAACCTCTTCGGGGAGTAGGCATTCCGGAATTCGGTTATTGGTGATTCAAATAATAAACTGCTGCACTAACAGTACTCCCTCGATTCTATTTTTCGATATACTTGGATACCCGCGGGGTCGCACACCGCGAATGAGGCGGTCAACAAAACTGTCTAGATTTCCTGATGGTTCCTGTGTAAGTCGGCCGAATTTGAGGCGAGCCATGAAGAGGTTTGTACGCTTGCCCCATGACTTGTCCAGCACAGCTAGTGCTTTCCTTAAGGTATCCTGAGACTGGAGCTCCAAAGCATCAAATTGATGTTGTCCCTCAGCATAGAGTAGATGTCTGAGAAGCTTCAGTTTCTGACCTTCTGGGTAGTTAGAAGCTGCAAGCAGTAGTTCAAGGTAGTTTGTAAACGATGTTTACTACTGGGCCCGTGCACTTTCCGGGAAGACGTAAGGTCGGATCAGACCAGTAAACTGTAGAAGGGTGTAACTTCATGGCGTCGGTATGTTAACCGCGACGCCAGTACTGTGTACGGAAAGTCAGATGCACGAGCCGAAGTAAGAGGTCGTTCCGGTAAACAAACTACTGTAATCTGAGAAGTGCCTAACTACGTGAGTACATTAGGGTGCCTGAAGGAACAAGGTGAATCAACAGAGAAGCAGAGCAGTATGCATTTATACGTGTATGTCCGGGGTTGTGTGTACGTGTCTGTCTAGACTAGCCGTCAAACGTGCTGACCGAGTACACAATAGTCTGCACGCCTAGCTGCCAATCACATGGTCACAGGTTCGAATCCGTCTAGGGGCGGTTGTCCTCGCGGTAAACTCAGCTCAAGCACGAATCGCGGTTGTCGTGCGACGGCTAAGCGCCGTTATGGCGTACAGATGACAAATCACTTCCATTTCGGCGAAGCACATTTAAGATCAATTAAGTTGGTTGCCTGATTCCGGAATTGTTCCTACTAACGTAATGAAAGGCGGGCTATGGGCGGTTAATTTAGTCTCCATTGAAGGCTGAGCTCCAAAACTTGATGACAGCCTAAAATAGTTCTCTTGCTTCTGACCAGTATTATCCCACCAGCAGTATTTAAGAATGCTAATGAGGCCTTTTGCAAATACTGCCCTCCAAGTTTGAGTATATCTGCATGGAACAGTGCATCCCGGCCAAACAAAGTGAATGAATTATAGTGGTAAAATGCAAGAATTACACTCACGCCGACTACAAAACCACCACGGATATTAGCCTAACGCCAATTGTGGCAGGTTTTTACTTAGGACGAGGCTTTAATGACCATATATACACTTCGTGACAGGTTGCCAAGCATACTGCAGACCAACAATAACTGTGTTTCTCGACTGCAAGTGTGCGTTAGATTCGGTCCATAGATGTAATCCGTTCGAAATACTTGTACTAAAAGATGTTTTCATGCAATTTGTAAACGTTTTACCTGAGCCTTACTTTAACGACACAGGCCGCTTCAGGGTGTAAGACGACCTGTCGGATACTTTTCCAACAACAAGTGGCGTTCTTCTGGGTTGCCCAATTTACCCGTTTATGTTAAATCACGTTGTGGATTGTTCCGTTGCGGAATCACACGATGCGGGCGTTGAAGCGCTGCATGGTAAAAGACTAACAAATTCTGATTGTTCCTGCAATCTTCTCTTGCATTTTGACGCAATAAACCTAGAATAACCTTGCTCCATGACCGCCCAACCGCGCGCCGAAGCGCCCGATCTCGGACTAAATTCGGACACCCGAGCAATATACATATGACAGCTATCAAAGGTGTGGATTTGTGATGGTAAATTGCTGTGTTAACAATTTCTACATTTGTTTCTCATTTACCTTAATTATACGCTATTTCAGTTTATTTGAAGGCGTCATTGTGTAAGCTGCCATTGGTCCGTAGCTACTTAATTGTGTCCTTCTTTTTTACCCCACAGTTTGCCGTGGATGACAAACGGATCAAGCAACCTGACGAGTGCTCTAGATCCAGTGTCCAACTCATGATTCGCGGAAGTGAGAAAGAGCTTTTGAGCATGCTTTCCTCCTTGCGTGCAACACCAGATATACACCATATTCTATCCTGTGCGACATTAGTTAGCCTCACCAGCGAGCGTGCGTAGGCTGGATCAGTTTCATGGTGAGGAACCTTTTGATGTTAATACATCTTCGGAAGTTTTATTGGAACTGCCCATTGCAGTGGTAACAGCAACTGGTTTTGACGTAAGCGCTGAGTACCGCATGGAAGTCAGTGAATTAAGGAGGACTTAATGTATGTGTTGCACTAATGTCAGCCAATACCTTCTAAGGCATCCTTTTGCGGCCTACGGATGACATAAGTTTCGAGGAACTTCTCCGCAATGGCTGTGTGGAGGCGAACCTCTCAGTTGCGCTGATCAACAGCTTACTGCGCCATTTTCGGTATTTACATCCCGAGTTGCCGGCCTCTTCCAACAAGCTCATGCACAAAACACGTCACTTTCCCGAACGCTTCATCCGTGGTGGATGGTAGGTGCACTTTAAACTAGAAGCTGGCTTGGGACGCCTTTTCCTGCAAACTAATCTTCCACCACCGAAAAAGCTACTGCTGCAATTGCATGTCGATGGGATGCCCCTTTTCTGCAGTTCCAGACAAGTTTGTAGCGTAATGGAACCGCAATCGGACGCCTTTGTCGTCAACATTTTCAGTGACTGTAGCAAGCAAATAGACGTTCATAAGTTCCTGCAGCCGACCATACAGGATTTGAAGAAGGGTGTGTTCATCATGCATGCTGGCCGTCCAAACGTCCAGCTGGACCTCAATTGTGCTGTCGCTGATGCGGCAACAAGAGCTTTTCTAAAGCCGAGTAAATAACATTCGGGATATTTCGCGTGTGAAAAATGGAACAATGGTATAATACGGATAAAAATCCAAGGCTTGACAAGTCCGGTGGGATGGTTTGTAGGAATAATGTTGGTTCAGTGTGATTACACAAAAGAGAAAAACGCATTTGTGGACTCACGATATTATCCACGTTAACACATAGGCATATTCGTGGGCTTGGTGAGCACAATGTTTGTCTGCCACTTGTCGTCAAGCAATGAATAGAAATCAGATCAAGTAACTTAGGTGGTGTAAAAGATTGTCGAGTCGTTTGTTTAAAATGGGTATCGTGGGCGCCGAAATGAGAAAAGTCGAAAGGGCATTCCACGGTTGACAAACTCGAAGGGAACAATAATTCCATCGGCATTCCAGCCGACTATATTGGGTGGAGACTTTCAACGTATAACCCGTCAATTCCGCTTTGCGGTTCTGCCTCAGGAGGTGGTTGCAGACGTGACCGGGGTTTTCAAAATCTTGAACACTAAGATGAGGTCACCCCGTAGACGGTGATATCTACTGCTGTACACTTCCAGGGCTTTCAGTCGCCTATATTATTGCAGGTGGGGCAACTCTTCACATTTTCGTTGCCCTTCGCTGGGCGGTCTGCGTTGTAGCCAGATCGCGTTTTAATCAGAGCTGCCATGCCTGGATAGCGTACTCTACACTGAGCCTCACATTCGCATTGAGCATCTGGGGGAACATGGAGAGATCAACCCGCCCGGAGGCCCTCCGTAACAGACTAACATGTTGGTTCACTGTTTTGGACGTCTTCAAGGACCGCGCCGAACAGCCGGGGTCCTCTTTGACCGCCACTCGAAGGTTTCGTTCTTGTGAGACGGTTTTCAGGATGTCGGCTTCAAGCTTATATGTGTACGTGGGCTTGTAGCGGACATGCACGGTTTTGCACTTGTCCGTATTCAGCGGAAGTAGATTTAGCTTTGACCATTCAAAAGCGTAGTCTGTCTCGTTGTCGTAAATCGTGATGTTCCTGAGAGTCAGTTGCCCGCCATATCTTTATGTCTTCCGCAAAAAGCAGGATATTTGACTTGAAGAGACTCGCAAGGTCGTTACTGAAGATCAAAAATCACCGTGGAAAATTCCTCGATTATGTTTTTGCGGAAATGACGCCAAAACCGCGATGTGGAGTTAAAAGGCGATACGCACAAGATAGATCCGAAAGATGAAGTGCACTAGATAGCGCTGATAAATCCGGGTAGAGTGTATGGGAACACACGTTGTGCCAAAAGGCAACTGAGAACTGCGGCAAAACAACTTGTTCACAGATGAGCGATTAGAACGCAAGTTCGTTCAAGGTCGTTCGAGGTAACGTACTGAAAGGTCTTCGGTAAATTGACATCTCGTCTTAATTCCCATAGTGTAGGCCTATATCAGGATAGGCGGATGACTTTCCCAGGGTCTTTGGAGTATATCCTGTGGAGAAATGAAGATTTCCGTCCATGACGCCAATGTGAGCATCGCATCGGCGATCCACCTTTCGAAGCTCTCGATATGAACATGAACCCATGCTTCCCCATCGATTACGTGCACATGATATGCCTGGATGTTATGAAATGAACTTTAACGTTGTGGCGTTTTTGGCCTAGTGAAGGAAAAATTCGTTAGCCACCCAAAGCCATCCGTCTAATCAACCAGCGCTTGAGGCTGTACTCCTCATGTTTGGCTGCGGAATTTCCTAGAAAATGTCACACCTTTGAGGATGTTGAAAATGGTAGGCCACTAAGTTCCGTCAGTACTTGTTATACCTTGGGTCGGTAGTACTACAAGGCATCTAGCCAAAGTATATGTACGAAGACCTCATTAATCTCTCTATTGCAGTTCATGTGCTTTGTAGCAAAATATGGTGCTCTCACTACCTGTAGCTGGTGAACAAAATGCTGGGTAGAATTAACAACCAATATGCTGCAACCTACGGTGAGAAGGAGTTGGTATTTAAGGTGTATTGACACCAACACTTTTGCGACGACGTACACCATTTCGGACCATTGGACAGACTCTCTGCTTTCGCCTTCGAGTCCTACCTCCAGCAGTTGCGATTCATGGTGCGTGGAATTGTGTTCGAAGCCGCCAGCGTCGCCGTGGCACATTCCACCTGAATGGTGAGAAAGGCGCAAGTTCTGTGGCCTAAGTTGCCGTCCATACAAATAGAAGCATTGATACTAAACAACAGACTGCTACTTACGTTAACACCACTGTACAAAGTGCGGACTCAAAAAGTCATTGGTAAGTCTGTGCCATATCACTACCTAGCCACTTTGTAGATGAATACATGAAAGCGAAACACCTGGAGATTGCGTTGTTTGAACTATCGAAGCCACCGTCCAGCGACGCAACTTGCTCCATGAAGCGGGGCGGAAAACGCAAGGTGTAGACAAAAATTCAGGTCTCTTTATTTTTAGTATTCTCCTTGGTTTCCCAGAATGTGAAACCCCTATAAACAAGTATTGTCCCACTGCTGCGTACAGCGGGGACATCGAATATTTTCAAACCCACTATTCAGGTTTCGGTTAGGATATTCGCCGCAAGGAAACAAGGAAAATGATGTTCCTAGACAAACAGGGAGTCTAAGGTAACAACATTTCCTCGGCATAATGTCATACTTGTGACCGCTACTGTCGGACATCCTGCGCTACAGAGAAATTGCCCGACACATTGGCTTACTTCAATACAGCTGTTTATTACAGCTGTTTATTAGCCTGCTACATACTGTGTCGACCATCTGACGCATGAGTACTTACTCATGCGCGAAAAATTGCGTAGCATGGAGTTGAGTTTAGGCTCCCTGGATGTCCGCTTGATCAGTGACAGGACAGCCCCCCTCAGTCCTGTGCCTCAGCCAATGGATTTAGTCGATGAGCTCATTACGCCAGCCTGCAGCTAAAGAACGGCGAAGACATGGAGAATTTGGTAAGGACCGAATGCATACATCACCTTTCAGACGTCCTACTTCGGAATTTGTCTGGAACTTACTGTTAGCAGTCATGACGAAAGCCTTTTCGAGAAAAGTGAATTGGTGAGCAGTTCACGCAAGCAACGAAGTTCAAGCGCGCCATTTGCCCATGTTATTATCGGTAAACTTTGCTGTTGCATAAAACATCAGTTTCAGACGCCGTAATGCGGAAACGTTGCGCCGAATGCACTGAAAGTGTCAACGCCGATAAGATTCGCCGTTGGATACACCGCATCAAAGAGCGAGAAGATTACAAACCGAACTCGCAGCTTACACCCGGGCCTAGTACAAAAACGCTTTAGTAGCGGTTTTTTATTACAATTTCCTTAAACTTTTGGTATTCTTGTAGAAATTGTTGAAGGGGTAGTATTACTTCGTTTTATAGCGACGTAGAACAGCTGCTAACGTGCGTGAAATTTCGTACAAGGAATGCAGGTAGCCCCACATTTGGGTCAAGGGACCACTTTTTATATCCCTCACAAACGCGTTCGTGCGGAAAGTGTGTAATGTACGTCGAAGGATTAGGGGGTTGCATTGCGATGGTGACGTATGTGGTTCCTGCGCTGGATAATTTTATATGTGTTAATAATTTATGGCGCCTAGAAGGGTGTAAGTGCGCACCGCTGTAGGGATCGTGGAATTGCAATAAAAGCGATGCAAATCGGTTAACCGTGAATAAGGAGATGCAGCTGCCATCTTTTGTTGGGCGTCCGAATTTTATCCTAGTTGAGACGAAATTCGGGCGCTCAGAACGCACGGTATATTGCTGTGGCTAAGAATAGATTAGAGCTCGCGGAGAGTGCATTCGTATGCACACCTGTAGTGGTAAAAGAAATGTTTTGCAAGCAATGGAAAATTGGCATTCGCGGATGGGAGGATGCTGCGGCAATATTTTTCTGAGCGCCCGAATTTAGTTCCAAATGGCACTGAGGATCATATTTCTCTACAGAGGAACAATTTTTGGCCGGCCAATATTGCTCGTGCCCAAATGTTCACTGGTGTTGGAATCGCGTTAAAAATAATGGAAAATAGTTACACATGAAGGGTGAATCCAAGCGTAATAGGTTACTGATCGCCCGAATTTGGTCCCATTCGATACTAAATTCGGGCGATCTCGTTCACCCGAAATGTATGTCCTCGGGAGTGTTTTCGGGCGCATTTCGGGTGTCTATCGGGTGCTTATCAGGCGTTCGTGGCGGCACGGCTAGAGTGGTCCTCTTATTTGGCATGTGCTTGAGACCTTCAGAGTGCAAAATGTTGTTTCAGAACCATCAGCTACTTGATGACTCCTTGAACTTGATAACGAGGAACTCGAGGTAGTTGGTCAATTCAATTACCTTGGCAGCGACATCAACAGCGATTGGATTAGCTGGACTAAAATAACGTATTACAAAGACTAGAACTGTTTTCTTTTATCTGCCACGTCACTGGGGGCAAAAAGAACTTTTCCTCAGTCTGAAGAGCTGTGTTTACGAGACCAAAGCGAGCGCCGTCCTACTATATAGTAGTGAAACAGTCACAGCAATCTGAGGATCCGAAATGCCTTCAAAACTTTGATCATCGCTGTCTGCGAAGCATTGGTGGTGTCTAGAGGCGCCAACGTGTTCGCAACGATGATGTGCGTAGGCAAGCACTAAGCAGTAAGAACCAAGCTAATTCCTTAGAACAACAGATAAAATTGAATATGTTGCACTGGCATGGGCACGTAGTATATATTCCTGGTCACTGCTTACTGAGCAGGGCCTTGTTTCGTCTGCTAGATGTAGTGTATCGCAATGCTCGAGGTGGAGCAAAGTTGACTTGGCAGCGGGAAATGATGTCATTGTGGACCAAACTCGGGGCCGTCCGTCCGTCCCGCCTTCTAGGCTAGAGTCCACGTGCCCGGCCTTGTGTTTTGCAGGAGACATTAAAGGACATACCTTAGAATTAGCACCAGTAGTGTATCTGCTGTTGTCTGCTGGTCTTACTGCCTGTCTAGATTGAATTTGGTGCTGAGCTATCTGTGGTATAAGGGCAGATTATGACAACGGGCAGTAAAAGATGCAAGGAGGCTGGCTCCCGAAGGCCGCCTTATCTTTGCACCATTGCCAGCTGTTTGTGGCAGTAAGCTGTTGGTAATGTCTGGTTAAATGGAAGCACAGTATCAGTCCAAAAGGCCTGGGTATTGCTGCTGCTGCTGCTGCTGATGATGATGAGAAGACGATGATGAGGGTGAGGATGAGGGTGAGGATGATGACGATGATGATGATGACGATGATGATGATGACGATGATGATGATGATGAGGATGATGATAACGGTGAGATAATTTTAAGAACAGCGTCGGTTTTTCTGTCTAGTCCGTTATGAAAGTTGCTGCTTCTGGATGAGTTTTATTTTCTTGTAGAGGTTCTTCGCTGTCGCACACAATTAGAAAGCTGATGAGGGATGGGGATTTGAGTGAAATTTTAGATGTACTGCACTGCGGTCTCATATCAGCTAGGCAGGCTCTGACATTTCTGGAATAACACGAGATGGCTGGTTCGACTTTCTGTGTCTTGTCAGTTCTTGGTGTTCCAACTCCGTGACTTTCGGATGCCAGCAGCTTGTGTCACTAGACCATAGGTGCCAGCGGTATACCTGCATGACTGACAGTTCACTACAATATAGTCTGGCTCATCGGTAATCAAAAACTCCGTCCGTGTGCCTTCTAATTACTGCGTTGTACACAGTCGTCATGCGAAAACTCGTAGCTCTGGGGCCAATCACTCTCCTCTGCACTGTTCACATCTGACATGGCAGTGGAGGATGAGTCGCGCCATATCGTAATCAGCTGTCAGGCGTGCAGGTCCGCCGCTGTCACCCATGCGCGTACTAGCACTAGCTGCTAGTAACCGGCAGTCCTGGGTTCGGAGCCCGTCAAAGAACTCACCAAACTGCCAGCATCCAGAGGTCGAAACTGCTGGCTGATATCTTTCTCGAGGTGCTGGAGCCTAGCTGTCTGATATGGGAATGCGACGAACTACAGCCAAGTTTAGACAACTACTGCGTATCCAGAAAAACACGGGATAGTCTCTCTATCCTTCTAGAATAGGTCATCAGTGAGCATTCCATCTGTAACCTAACGGGCTAGGTTGTCATGCGGAAAAATCTGTCGTATACCGATCCAACGTTCAAGCTGTAAATGTCTTTGCCAAACTCTAAGCGCATTTGAAGTGATTTGCTCCGATATCATCGTATATTAGAAAGCCAAATTACCCCTGGGAGATCTTAACTGCTCTATCCTGCTCAGATGCCAACTCCCTGAGTTTACTCAGGTAAGTTACGTAGGCTATGATCTGACCAAATTAAGGTCGATTATCATTCTTCCTATGATAGTGTCACTTTCTGGAACGCGCCATTCTGTGGCTTGACTTCAGCGGCAGCAGTAAAAGAATCTGAACATGTACTCGACGCCCTTGAAATGCAGTTAAAACCTCCGCTTTGCAACTTAGATAATACTTTCTAATTTTTCAACTTCCCAACCGTTATTTTTACAGTTATTTCAGCATATCTTTGCTTGCTAGCTCACTGTCTCCATAACCTGCTCGATTTCATTTTTGCTTTCATCATATCTTATTCTTTAAGTGGCCGATATAAAAGAGACTGATTGACTGACAGTTATTTAATTCGAACTTACAGTTTTGTCCATTCTTGGTTTTAAATTGAGTTCGTGAGCTCCATCCAGATTCAAAGAAGCGCTTATGACGAAACTTCCACAATAATGAAATCGTTTAATTCCCATTTGAATTTAACTTAGAGCAGCCATCTCTTTAACTCATTTGCGCCAGGCACTCATTTCACGCACAGTCTCATACAGAGAGCTGTGAAGACGCCATCAATTTTGCCAAAAAGGTCTTAATCAAGCAGTTTTCCAATCAACTTTTCTATTTCCATATATCTCGGTTGAACTGATTCAAAAAGCTATGCGTTGGAGATCATAGCGGTGGTTAAGGAAGGCAAAATGTTTTACCTGATTCCGTGGAAAACTAGTTGACTAAATGCCAGTCACTCATTAAGCGCAACATGGAGTTCGTAACGGTTCTACGTATCTGACAAACTCCCTGGTATTGCAAATATGTTGATTTGAAGTTGCTGACAGTGCTCAACAGGTGAATGTTCGTTGTGTTGATTATGATAAAGCATTCGACTTTTTCCCTCAAGAATATTGTGGTCTTATGGAAAATTTGATCACACATTTCACTGATTGGCAGAATTCCTATTTAGAAGATTACGGAACCTACGCGGACGACGATGCTTTTTCCTGCGAGTTTTCGTAATTAGCTACATAGCACTAGAAGGCGTGGTCGTAGGATTTGCGCAAAATAGTAGTGAAAATGGGCTAGATTTGTTTGGTGGAATCACTAAATTTATCACATCTCAAAATGAAATACATCATTTATAATTATTTTTACTTTCAAACCATGAGATAATTATTTGCTTTGGCGGACTTTGTAGATTGAAGAGTTGGTTGGTAATAGCTATCTGTGGACTGCAGCCCCCTATTCTACCAGCGTTCGGAGATGAAGTTACCTAGGCTGCTTAAACAGGAGGTAGTGGCTACACTACACATTGTGATCAGCGGAGATTTGACATATCCGCATGCTGGTTGGAGCACGCTGGAAGCACAGTGTATGCTATGGAACGAGAACTAGGGAAACGGGAACAGGAAGATTCGTTTTCCTGGCACGCTAGCTTTCTGAGAAGAAAACGTTTTGTTTTTATCCTTCCTCATTGCAACCAAATGTGCACTTGTCGAGAATACAAGCTAACGCTCTATAGCTTTGTCAGGCTGCCACGTTGGTACAGGCGCAAGCCACGTTGTAAAATAGGTGGAGTTCATTTAATGGTAGGATTGCTTAATTACTAGGTACGTTTGCTTTATTACGTGATTAACAAACACGTGATTCCCTAAAACTAAGTAAAATGATTGCTCGAACAACAGAGGCACAACAACTTTGAAAACGTTTAGAGTCTGCAGGGCTCAGACATTATCCGCCGCACAAAAAACATTTGATTTTGATAGTGAAGTTGCAAAGAAAACGAAAATAGCTGTGAGTTTAAATTTGCTTAGAGTGAAGAAGCAATGCCGAAGATGTGTTACAGTTTTGTTCACTGGGATTTTCTGATAGCGAGAGAAATGATAATCAAAAGAGCGTGGACGCAAATGTTGCTAGAGAGGACGCGGAGAAGGAGGATAGCCTTATTGCGTACGTGTTATGTAAACATGCATTCTGCACTATCCACTCCCAGCCACAAGAATTCTACTGGTTATAAGCGCACATTTCCATTGGCACAGAGCACGAGCCTTACTCAATGTCTCTGACGAGCTGGCAACTGTCAGATTGGCAACTGTCAACTCATGGCTATGCTCAAGTAGGGTTAACGGACTTTGTGCGAAAATCATCGAGGCATTTGCCTTGTTTCACTTGCCTCCAACCGTCTTACAGATATCATTCCCAGAGGTATTACTGGTCTCTGTGAGAATCGGTTCACTGGAGGCCAGGCTTGCTTCCACCCTGATCGTGGTTGTATCTATCACCAATTTGCTGTTGGCCAGGTAGTATATCATACCCACATGCAGACGACCGACAACGATGGTTTTCTTGACTCGAAAGCTCCCTTCGACTCTGTTGCCCGCTCAAGGTTATGACAGTACTTATCCATGAAAGGTGTCTGTACAATGACTCCCGAGGCCGTATAAGGGTCTACGAGAACCATCTCCTGAGCTCGCCACGACAAGGGGAGTTCGACAGGGTTTTCCTGGATGGTCTTTCCTCTTCAAGTTTATAATTGAAATACTCATTAACGCTTCCGTTCTCTCAGATTCTGCCGGAGTGGAAGTTCTGCTAGATGACCGACTAACAAACCTGGAGTATGCGGACGACATAGCTCCTCTTGGATCTGACACAGTAACTATGCAAACACTGCTGGATAGACTGACACATAGTGCTGCATGCTTCGGCATGTGCTTTGCACTTTCAAAACGCAAAGTGCTGCTGCAGGATTAGTTCCACCTATCACCCAACAGCCACTGGAGGTAGTGGATCGGTTCATTTATCTCGGTAACTGTGTCACCTCAGGTGGCCAGATGGTTAAATAACTTTGCGTATTAGCAATGCATGTGTGGCTTTCCAGTGACTTAGCCGTCTATGGAGAGGACAAGATATTCGGCTGTCAGTGAAAGTTAGGGTGAATAACGCTGCGATAAGACCGGCTTTACTGTATGAATCGTAGTCCTAGCCAGTTCGAGCTGTGAACCTTAAACGCATGGCCGTGTTTGACCACCGGTGATTGCGGAGTAATTTTCAGGTTTGGTGGAAACACGGATGAGCAATTTTAGGTTCCGCAAATTGATTTTTGGCGAAAGGCCTTCTGGTGCTATATTGGAATGTTTGCTGAATATTAGTCGCTTGCGTTGGCTTGGTAGTGTACTCCGTTCATTATGCGCCGTCGCTGCACCAAGTTAGGAGAATCCATGAGGTGTCCCCTCCATGACGTGGGATCGAGGCTTGAAGAAAGTAGCTGATGCGTGTCGTCTTCGTAGATGGGGTCCTCGGGGACAGTCACCACTAACAATCGGAGACCGCATTAGATGTGGCGCAGCCACGAAGTCAGCGGTGTTCATGCACTTGGTTTCTTGCATCTGGTTGCCTAATTAGTTTGCTGAACTTCCTCCTTGCTTCTATATTTTGCCTTTTATTTGATTAAATCCCCACTATTTTGCCGTTGCTGCTTGTTGTTCTTCTTGCGTGTAAGTCGTGACAACTGTATCCACTACATTTTGGTGTTTGGATCATAGTACTTCGACTGAAATGAACTTAATATCTTCAACTGGCATTAAAGTGTCAGCTTCCCCAATAACAACATAATCCTTCCACGATGTCACATACTACCAAGAGTCAACCGGATTTGACACTATGCTTCCTGATAATAGCGAATTACTAGCTGAATTACATTGTATCTTGCCTTGACTCTGTTCAACTTTTAAATTCGGGAAGATAGACGACGCCAGAACAGAAGGCAATTACAGATAAGAAATTCAATTTGAAGTACACGTTGCGTGGATGGATTGCGACGCGCGCCCTCAAAGTGGACCGCGATTCTTACTTTGAGATCGCGTGGCAATCCATCCACACAACGTGTACTTTAAATTGACTTTCCAACCTGTCATTAATCGTTGTGCCAAGCTTTGCGCCTCGTGACCCGGTGGCTTAGGGGTACCGGTCACAACTAACTTCCCAATGGTTCCGGATTCAATGCTTGCTAACTCTATCTGATGAGATGTAATAACATGGAAATGCGCCATAGTAGTGCAGTGTTTTCAGGCGGGCAACACCGAATTTGCTGCTGCTTCAGAAGCCTCTTACCTTAGCAAAAAGCTCCAATACTGTGCGCGTTAACTAAACGCCTATCAATCTGAAACACCATGTTTATTAAAGACTAGATGTGTAGAATCATACTGAATAATAACCTAACAATAGTGGATACGTCAAAAGTTATTCCAACTAATCCTTTTTCATGTAAACGCTCCCATGGATAAAGGTATTCAAAAAGTTGTTTGCTAGAACTTAGCAAAGATGTGAACTCGACAAACCATCTTCCTTTTTATTAAACCTGATATGCGATAATGCTCAAAACAGTGCCGATAATCTAGGTTTCCTATACTCATGATACCTGCTGTTGGAGTGAGGTGGTAAGCGCGATGCAGACAAAACTAACGCTTAGTTAATGAAGCGCTAGTCTGGCCAGACCATTTAATACGTCATTGTGTTCACTTGCATATGCATATTTGCACTGTAGACTTGAAAATAGACACCATGCCTAGTCACGTGACAGGTGCCAACAAGGCAGACGTGTTCCTTTTACCATTTTCAGTAGACACAATCGAGCAGTTCGTTACCTTGAACACAAAGGTTGCAAGCCGAAACAATGGGAAAATTGCAGTATGGAAATTATTAAAGCACTCTCAGCTTTTCTACTCTGCACAGTTTGATGTCAAGCTGCTTTCGGACTTCGTGCATAACATTCTTCTGGCGTTCATGATGAAAGTGCTGACACACTAGGCTAAATGAGATTGCGTACGTATAAATCAACACATTCCTAACACGCAGTTGACCGATGCCCTTATTGATGAGCCATGTGATTGGAAGAAGCAATATCCCTTACGGATGCAGCAACGTGCAAGTGTTGCACTGAAGGCACCCAATGTATGATAGTCAAGCAACTTCGACGCTGGATGCATTGAGTCGACGATTCCGAGAAATCCCACACAAGCTCACAATTGCAAATTTTGGTGATTGCCAAATGTGTTAAACGTTCATGTTTTATTACACACAAAATTTGCCTATATTTTTAATAAGAGTGCAAAATGACGTGTAAGGAGTATAAATTGCGGCGGAACGTATAGTTGGTGATGCGGAAATTTTTCTGAGCGCCTAACATATGTGACAGCGGGAACCTTTGCCAGCATCTATCGGTGGTCGTGCCGGCAGAGCAGCTAAATATCACTGACAAAAAGTATACTTACGCTTACTCGGGTGTAGCTTGAATTTCCTTCATGAAAGCATTATTTCTAGTTTTATTTATTTCCTATATATTGCGTTTCCTCGCTACCATCACCTGGTCATGTCAGTCTGACGGATATCTTACATCTAGCCTGCGTCTATGGCGATATTGCGAAATCTCCCGTCAATTAATAGCTTTAATTCGAACTCTCACGTGGCAACAATACTACGTAACATTTGCGGCAAAAGTGTACTCCAGAACTAGTTTTATTGTGTATCTTTTCCTATATTTTCTTTTAATATACTTTCACATTCGTCGGTGCTACATCAGTCTACACGCATTAAATTTAGATTTTCGCTCAACCGCACATCAAGCCCTACCTTATTTTGCGACGTCATTTAACTTTTCAATTGTCTCAAATATTTAGTGATCAATTCGAATTAGCGCAAACTAAAGAACAGTTAGGGCAGTTTATTCATTAATTTGGGTGATCCAACTAGATTGTCAGCTTTATGCTTCGGACAACACTGAACTCTTCAATTCATGATTTATTTTCGAAAATTAGAAAGTAAATCACTGATGAAGCATTTATTACATCAATGTTATCACATGCTATTTTTTTACGTCATCATCAGGGTGGACGCTGGTGCGTTTTAAAATGTTAAGCGACGGCTAAGAAAAATTGCGGTACAAGCTATTTTTCGGGAATATCCTTCTTTTGCATAATCAACGCTACGTTGCAAAAACAAGAAGCTGGATCTTTTTCATTGAGCTGCTTCATCAGTTGGGACATCACGTTCAACACACCATCATTGGATGCAGTTGTCATAATGCGTACACGTTTTGGACGTGTCGCATCGTCAGGATGACATTCCGAGATTTCTATGGTTGTTCCTCTTTTTATCTATGAAATGGAGAGCACAGATTTTACAGTTAAATGTGCCCGACTCTATTACGTAGTCAGTGGTCAGGAAATTACTGTGAGATGTGCGATGGATAAATTTGGATTGAGTGCTCATATCTGTCGCTTACCGTGTCACAAATAGCCTTCGGATCGGTTTCTTTTAGGAACCTCTTTTCTAAGACTATTTCGAAGGCTGAAAGTAGACAAAAGTTTGTTTTACATCTTATTACTAATGTATTACATGTGCTAAATACCTTCACACACAGTATCCCTACAATTAACGAAACAAATATTTCACGCATGACAGGATCACCAGTGTTGACTTACGCATATGTTAGATAAACACTAACCATAACCAAAATATTGCACAGAGCCTGCGTCGATAGACAAGTGCAAGAAGGAAAATTAACCCCACCAACTTAACCATTAACCTTGGACGAAAGCAGTTGTTATTTGCAAAGAGAAATTCGAGGTAAACAAAGCGCTAAGAACGCGTCTATTGTATTATTTCCTACTCGAAAGCTGACAGATGATAATCTTCTGCACTGGCAATTTTGATGTGGGTCTCAAAACCTTCGTCCTTGAACAGTGACATCTAAATTTAATAACTTGGTATGTGAAAACCTAGTGGATTCCTTAAAATAACTGGCGACATCCGCCAAGAGGGATATGAGACAATGAGGAAAACTTCCAAGATGTCGATAGGCGATGCAATAACGCTGCAAAGATTAGTAAACTTCAGGCCGCAACGAACATTCAGAAATAAGGTGGGTCTAGTGATTAAAATGGTGGGACACTATGGACAAGGCGATTTGAATCAGTGAGTGTTTTGGATGCAGAATGTTGACAAGTATTGGTTGAAGTGGATAAAACTAGTCTAACTGAGGCCAACATTGGAATACCGTAAATCCTAAGTTAAATATCTAGGTGAACAAGTTCGTCCCTCAAGAGCATTGGTTCGTAGCAAACGTAACAACGTTGAAGACCGAATCTCCTCTCAAGACCTCAAGCGGAATCGCGTAAGGTCAATGCATTTTTCGATCAGCCCCACACGCAAGAGACATTTGTGGTCAAACCAAACCAAGTAGCGACATTCAATCAGATCAGGTTTTACTATTGGCACTTGACCATTTCATATATTGTCAATTCGCTCTTGCTTTTATGTATCGGCATTCATATTTCGTTAATGGGCCAAGGGTCAATTTGCTTAATTAAGCCTTGCTTATCATTCTACGTTAAAATCTCATTTCGCTAATCGTTTTAAATAAACAAGACTAGATTCGCCGTCACTGCCTGAGATGAAGGGTCTGATTTTCATGAGTATCTCTCTGGGTCGACATCGCGTGTGAAGTCTTTGCTCGGTGACGGAGCACCTTTCAACGGTAGCCTAGAACGGTGTCGTGCCCAAGTCTCCTGGGTTGTACGTAATCAAATGCGGTCAGCTGCTTTCCGTATGCGATAACCTTCTGGCTCACATTCGTTCATCCCACTAGGAGAGTCGTACCAATCCGTTAGACACACGGTACGACTGAGAACGATGCTATAACGAATCGCGACCGAGACATAATAGTTCTGTACGGCATGTTCGACCATTTTGTTAGGCAAGTTTGCAAGCAACCTAATATAAAATGCGACCGGTTAGTAGCAACAGGTGAACTACAAATGTAGGCTATGGTGACTTTACCTGTAGCAAGTTTACATCAGAACAGCGTAGCTTCATCCAAGAAATACAATGATGAGCAATTTGCTTCACAAAAACTTGCCTGGTAAGATCCCCACTGCTGTTATGTTACAAAAGTTTGGAAGAACGCCGAGCAGAAACAGACTGGGGCTGTGATAGACAAGCGGTACACAGGACCAACATGATCAAGCACCAAATGAAACTTAAGATCGAACAAATTCCTCCGTTGTTAACGAGTTTTATCCTTAATAAAGGATGAGGTAGCTGAAAAGAATTCTTCTGCATACGCAACTCAAGGCTTTCTGGTCAAGCTCAATTCCCCCGAGAACTCAGTTTTCTATGCAGAGCTTGCTGCCGTTTTTATTCGGGACGCCATCCCTCAGATCTCTGGTTGAAAAACACCGTCAACGCGAACAGAGAGACCAACAATGGACTATGACCACTTGATGTAAAGCTAGTACCAAATATCACCAGACCACGCAGCACTACAAGAGCGGGATCCGACAATAACGCCCTGAATGTAGTGTGCACAAATAACCCCGAATCTAATGCCATCACCTTGCGGAGTATCTGTTCTAATGACCCAGATCAGTAGAAATCATTGTGCATGTGATAGGAATTAGCGAGAAAACAGCATTAATTCTAGGCCCACCTCTAGCTTACCCACCTCGATAGCTCCAATCTATGACGCAAAGTTAGTCAAGGTCCAGATTTAGGTTTCTATGAAGGTCAAAGCCAAACCCGCAAATCTAGTGCGAGGTACTCGTCACCTGAACTCGGCAGCTTATCGCAAACGCAGACTTATTAGAGTAACACTTGAATCCACCACTGATGTAAAAAGTGTTTTGCTCTCTGCAAGTGCGCTACAGCACTAATCACGTGGGATACACAGCTATCCTGACCTCCATAGAAAAGCGCGCAAATTATGAAGAGACATCTCGGAAGGACAGAAAGCAGGATCGGTTAGACACAATTTTCATCAATTAAATGCCAGAGCTTCCTTCTAACGAAAACCGTGAGACCAGAAGACACGATTTGGAGCAGTGGCCTTTTATATGAAAAACGATTTGTTTGGATAATGCCGCTGCTAGATGTCCAAAAAGTTTGCCAACCTCATCAGATTATAACGGATGTGGCCAAAGAATTACAAAACTTTTGGTATTGTTAGAGCAAACAGCTGTGAAAGTTTAAAGCAGTTAGTTCCCTCCAACAATTTGGCAAGCACAAAAAGAAGACGAAGGCCGGTAGATGCATGCATTTCGTCTTGTCTCCTTAGTACCATTAACAATAACCGATGTGCAGAGGTATAGTAAACAGTGGGTGCAACCAGACAAGCTTAAGGTGCAAAACGGATGACGGATGTTCCCACCTACGTCCAAGGCAAATTTTGGCTGACAAATAATTTTTTATGAACACACAAGACTGGTTTAATCCGGCTTATAGCGACAGCCTCATCACACCGAAGGAAGTGGTGATTAATGTGACGTAAAACAACTTTAAACGCTGAGCCCAGCTCTCTCCGGTGACCCGTGTCTAACAGGCGTTTGCCCATCGGGGAAGCCGGCGGTCTGCGCAAACAAAGCATCTGACGAGGGTAGGCAATCTGAGCAACTTCACGTTGAACCCATTTTGGTACATATTCCTTTATTCGGGAAGTCAGCGTTCTGTTTCTGCAAACACGTACAAATTGGTATACACAGCGTGAGTTGGCTCCAATAAGCTGAGCATCCTTCGTTGGACGTATGTGTTCAGAAACAATTATTTGTCAGCCTAAAGCTGCCTTGAACGTAGGTGTGAACATCTGTCATTCGTTTTGCACCTTAAACTTGTCTGGTTGCACCCAATGTTAGCTACATCTATGCATATTGGTTATTGTTAATGGTACTGAGGAGACAATACGAAATGCATGCATCTACCAGCCTTTGTCTACTTTCCTTGCTTTTCAACCTGCAGTCGTGTTAGAAGGTTGACAAATAAATCGACAGAATCTTTCATCTGAACTTCGGTCACAAGCTGTAGAATAACAGCGTACCTCCCATTGGTCGGTATTCGCGACTCGTTTAGCCCATTGTGGGCACCGAGAGACGGAGAACCTATACCGCCTTTATATTAGATATCTAGATAAGCTGACCGGACTAAAAGATCGCCAAGTTTCTGAGCCATGAGAAATAATAGGTTTCACGGAGACATAGTTAAACGATGGAATGACGGAACGTGAAGTCGCGCAACCGGGAATCTCAGTCATTCGTAACAATGGGCTTACAAAGAGAGGAAGGACGATACGTACTACCGAAACAACCTACAGTGGGAGGCATTAGGGGATCCAGACTCGCAACTCCCCATTTCTCTCTTTCGTGTCGCTTACAAGTGAAAGCAAAGACACTTACCTGGTGGCGTTGTTTCACAGTTCCACAAACTCTACACCCGTCATTTCGCTCACTCCTTTCAGAGCAGGCAGCAAACTATCTTTTGGATATTACAATCAGCAACGAGAAACCTATGATTTGTCTGTAGCCAATTGGGTCGCATTGACAAATTTCAACTTGATAGCCTGTGCGGAATATCTTCACGAGAACTCCGTGATGATGCGCACCATTTTACGCTACGACCGCTCGGGCCAGTGTTTTAGTGCTACAACTTGGCCATTAATCACAGACGACCCAACGAAAAGCAGCCGGCCCTAGTTATTCTGCACATTCAATTAAATGGTTTCGGATGTTTCAGAGATCAGGGTTTGCCAAGGACCTAAAGCCGTTTCTTACGTAAAAAGCAGAAGTTGAAAATGTATGTATGTACGCATAGCAGCCTAGATCATCCCCAATGCCAGATAGTTGGAACGACTAAGTTGCACAAAATAACCACTGCACTCAAATACTCAGAGGTGACGGAGCCACATATCAGCAGAATAGGACGAAAATATTAGCACAGTCTACCAACTGCTTTCCGAGCATGTCGATGGCCGTCGTAAGGTGAGACAGAGTCCTGCACCACTCCTGACGACAGATAGTCCAGCAACAAAGGTAATAGAAGCAGTCAAAACGTTGCAAAAATATGATGCTCTCACATTTCGGAGTGATGTACAGTGAAGCTATTTTCCGGCATTTGTTACCTCACCGATAATACCATACTAATCTCCGACTTCTGCTCTTATATATTGCAGAAGCTGACAGCTGTGAAGAACAGCAGCTCGCCTGGTTGGTTGTTTCATCTTTCTAAAGGAAAATGTGCAATGCTGAATTAGGCAGTTGAACCACTGGTGTTGATTCAACTATCCCGCCCCCGTGAACGGTAACCATAAGTAGAGCAGTTTTCTTCCTACTGAATCCATTTTTGCTTTCGTTGCTCGGACCTCCATTTTCCTCCGGACAGCCATTTCTAACTAATAGCCCTCGTACAAAGTTTAACTCGTCCGAAAACATATCCTACCTACATATCCTTCTTGCTCGCTCGGTTAGGCACCGAACAAGTTTTTGCTTCTGGCTGAGTAAAACAAAGCTGAAAAAATGAGTATATTGCCCTTTCCACTTTGTCATTCTATGGACACGCCGTTGGATAGAGCCATCAGACCATTGGCTAACCTGAAAGTCTAAGTACCACATTCAGTTATTGCACTCAGATTCAAGGGTGCAATTTGGGTATGCGTAGGCTGTCAAATGGTCTCACTAGTTATTCCGTGCAGAGATGAGTATCGGAGATGGAAAACATATTGTCCAAGTACCGTCCGTAGTGGACTAATTTGTTCGTAACTCCGTTCGCATAGACGTTCTCTAACTTATCAGTTTGTTTGCTAACAGCGGTTCTAACGGAATGCCCATTGCGAAGCCGACCCTCTGTCTGCGGAACATACCGCCGAAAAATATTGTAAGTTCCCGTTGCATATCGAAAGTAACCTTTACTGTCTCTCGTTCGAGAGATCGACATCCCGATGACGCAATTGAACAGCATCTCATAGGTATTCTATCGCCTCCTCTAGGGGAACGTTAATGAAGAGTAATACAACATATAGAGAAAACATTTGCTTTCAGGTTAACTGCATTTGGCTTCTGGATTCTAGGAACCTCGATGTATCTAGGAGCCTGTGTGTGCATAAGAATTTTCTCATCCGGTCTACAAGCGTAACGAGCCATTTCGCTGTTGATTGCTATGGATAAGCACACATGTCTAACCTTGGTCTCAGTGGAAGTCCTTTATGCACTTTCGTTAAGCCACAAAGACGTGGAATCACTGTCCCGTAGGGACGCGTGCATTCGAACACCACTGAGTCAATCGCGTTCCCTTGATTCAGTCAACCTACTATCTCTTTAACTCACTTTTCTGCCGAGGCTGTGTTGTCTTTCGCTTTCGCCATCATCCGGAATGTATCATGATCGTGGAGAATGGCATTCATCTCAACGCTTTAGTCAGAATTATCCATAGAAACCATCCCTACCTCTTTATCCGGTCTAAAGAGCAGCACATCATTGTCCCACCTCAGAGCTTAGTAGGTGTCTAAGTGCAAGGTTGTTGAAATATCTAATTGCCTTTATTTTCGTGTTTCAGTTACTGATAGCAGCTACTGACCATAATGGATGCAAAATGTTCAGGAGTTAAAGTTGACGTGTGCGTGCATTTTCAAACTGGAATTCCAGTTTTATCTGACTGATATTAGGAGGACAACCAAATTTCAGATCGAGTGTAAGCGCATCAAGTATTGTTTTATCCAGACGCAAAGTGGAAATATGGGGACATACCGTAGGGGCTCAGATCGAAACAGGGTATATTTGCCTTAGTCAGGCTGATCCGCTACCGCACTGAGAATAGTCATCCGGCAACTTGCTTCGTGAGTACATGTTGAACAAATGCTTCAAATCACGTGAGTTTCCCTGCATCTGTAGTATTTCCAAGTGATGTTAGGCCATCCAGGTAACAAATTGTCCTAACCAGATATCAATTTCATCTGTTGTGCAAACATGTTGGTCCGTCCGATGAATTATGTTGAGCCAGGCGACTGTGATCTGTGCGCACCGTCGTTTAGCTGTTTGCTTAGCCAAGTGCCACCAGCCAATAGCATATCGGATGCATAGTAGCCAGCAGCCAGTACACATGTATTAAGCATGTGGTCGTAAGGGCATCACTAAAGCCCGGAGGTGCTCGGTTGCGGGTTGTCTCATCGGCGGCGACGGATTCCATGATGAGGACGGCGGTGGTAACTTGTTAGTGTCTGAGCTCAACAACAGCAGGCAACTATGAAACGGGGTCAGTGTATGTTACGGACTTTGGACGCGATTCATCGCACTACTAGAACAGAGCCAGTTGTCGAACAGGGCCACTGGCTACTCGCATTCTGACACAGCGGACATTCGAGGTTCCTAAGCTAAACCCAAGGCGCCCGCCCTTAAAATCTATCGCGTACCTACCTATCGCATATTTTGGACGCATGGCGTGCCCGGGGATACAGGCACAATAAGAGTGGCCTGCGGATCACAGCTTAGTTTGGCCAAACCGCTAAAGCGCATGTGCATCGGTGGACATAGACACCTTCACTGGTGCGATGACCGCAGCGCAGCGATTGCGATGGGCGATGCGCGATGTATCATCATGGGCAATCAGGTTTTAATACAGCTGACATATAGGTTGTCATAGTGCTTGTCCCACGGCTAACAAGCAACGCGCTTCAAAGCAGGGTGTAAAAGTAAAACTAAGTACTGATTGTTGGGCGCAATGAAGTGAGTGCTCAAGGAGGCACTTAGGTTGATAGGATGTAGAGCCTAAATTCCAAACATGAAAGTGGCACCACAGTTAGGCGTATACTAATCCTGCGGTGATACCATGATGTATTAAAGGTGGGGTAGTAGTGTTGCAAGTGGAGGCTGCGAATAGGAGGTCAAAATAGTTAGCAGCTTACGGGCTGGTTGTGTCATATCACGTGCTCACGCAGTTTGTGAATCAAGGAATGCCTTCCTCTTTAGGTCAAGGGCGAACTACTCTCGCTTGTTCCGCATGTGAGTATAAGAGGCACCCGTGGACAATCAGCGCAGTCTCGCAGAGCGTGGAGAGTTCGAGTCTGGCCATCTGCTTATATAGTAACTGCAACAAGAGATGGGCAAACTATGTGACAAACTCAACGTTGCCGGCTATAGGACCAATGACCACCCACCTTTTAACCAGAATGAAGTACCTAACGGTGAGTGGATGAACAGCCTCGATTACTACCCACTTCCATGCGCACTACCATCGAACACTAAGATGAGATTGGAGCCACCTAGCTGCCGGCTGTTGTCGCAGTTAATAACGAATCGGAGGTTCCATGAAACATTTATTGATCATTTACAGTTATATTCGTACGTTCCGGTGCCATGGGTGATTTGTCGCCCCTCGAAATTCGTGTTATCGGCTCACGACGGTGCGCGATATACGTACACTAGTCGTCTCAATTCTTTGCCGGTAAGGTCTGGCTCGGGTTACATAAGTTAACCCACTTTCCCTACCTGGGTGTCTGAAATGCTGTATGTGCGCACAACACGCTAGGACATGAATTTACGAAATCCTCGTGTCGTTTCTGGGATGCATTCTCACTAAAATTATCGGGAGATATAAGTGAAGAACCCGCGGACCAGGCCGACGTACGAATGGTGTTTAATGCGCGCGTAGAAGCAGCTCCACTTATTTGGTTTCCATTTAATAACTAACCTTGTGCAAATCGGCTAGAAGTCTCCATACGATTGTGCAACCACGAGACAACCAGACACTGTTTGTTTGGCGCAACAATGAATGCTTTTACGGTTTGCAGCCCGGACTCAGCTAAAGATGAGTTCTACCGTCAACTCTCCGACCTAATCCATAAGAATCACCGAAAGGATCTCATGGTTCACACCGGGGACCTGAGCGTACCGGTCGGTAGGCTTGAAGCTTATGAACAAAATGTCCGTAGTCTGGATTTCCATGGTATCTGCATGACGGATTACGAATGAAAATGTGAAGCATCAGCAGTACGCCGGTACACAGTACCGACGCTTTGCTGCGGCGCAATCACTACCGGTCGCAAGTGGGCTGTGTACTGCGAGAATCTTCTGTTCCCTACGCAAGCTAGAACCCGCACCGTCCGATTACAAGCTCGTTGCCTTTAGGCTACATGATAATGGTGATCGAAAGCCACAGTTCTGTGCTGGTCGTGGTAGTGGACACAGACTGACCACATCGTTAACGTTGACGGGGCTGTTTATTAATAGGCAGTACTTTGCTCACTTTTGATCACCTGCGTGTTTTGGTTAGATTTACCCTGTGTTATTTTGGCATGTAACAAGTAGCACCTCGCGTGGATGAGCGCTCCTTTGTGAACAATTTTATTGTTGGCATTTTAAGACTACGTACGTACACTGTGCGTTGGCCAACTTTCCGTCGATGACAACCAATGCACGAACGGGCTGCAGCTTTCGGTGAATCATGGACATGTGATCAATACTACCTCGACCTGGGAAAAACAGCCTCGGTCTGGTGCGCTCTGTTTACATATGGAACTGAAACACCGTAAAAGCATAAAATGGGTGCAGTCAGGAGGCAACCTATAGGAGGCTGATCACCCGGTAATGTGCATGGCGTGTTCGAGTACATTACTTAAAGAATTTTCCTCACCATCGTGCACATCTTTATTGTTGATGCCGTTATTGGTTGTATGCCTCCGCATCCATCGCCGTTTTCTGCAGCATCCTGTCGCCTGTACTTTTATGACACATTAAGCAACTGACTAAATCTCTTTATTTGCTGCAGTCATGTTCGCGTATTTCCCTGTTCTTTGTTGATCTACCCGTATCCAATGCCATTATCCTCCCGCTCTTTAAATGCAAACATCTCGGATAACTGATTCCCAATCATTGCTAAATACACACAATTATTCTTTTGCGCTACGATTACTCAAGCACTCGCATGGTAGTTTTACTACGCAGGAACTGCAAGGAATTTCCTACATGATATTGCGCGCCGCTTTCGAGCAAGTATTATGAGTACTGCATACTTCAAGCAGAGCGTATAGTGTACTATGACCGCACACGATGAGTGGTAACAACACTGCCATTTACAAACAAGTAGTTTAAATGAATAATAATAATGTCAGCTGTAAAGCGTAACGGCGCTCCGTTGCCGCGCGACCACCGTCAGTCTCGGGCTGGCTGTGTACACCGCGAGGACGTCCACACCTAGGCAGATTCGAACCGGTGACCTTATCATTGCAAACCAGGCATGCAGACAACTGGGCCACCGGCCGACTAAAGTAGGTTACTAACAAAGAAGTGGTTTACATATTTGCTAAATGAATAACACGGCTGTAATTATTTACAACATGCTGAACCACCTGCTCGCAGTGATGCAGTCACGTGTGCCCGTGCTTCAGACACTGCGTTCTCCAGAAAAGTTAGCCACCACTCACCTTTTCTTAGGACACATGTATGGTCACCTCGGAGCATTTGGGAATAACATGCTCCAATTGATTGCTTCACACAGGCCTTTATAATGCTCCAGATACCCTTGCTGGGGTTAATCAATGGACAGTATGAGATCAATAGCAGAACTTTCTCCTTTCTCTAAGGTTTCTTCAAGATTACTTGCTCCAGGTCCGTTTGGCATGGCGCATTGTCGCAGATCAAAAGTCCACTTTCGATGAATACGACACCATCGGTATGAAGGAGATGACGCAGCTACTGAGTACACCTATTCTTCTTGTAGCTGCCGCGTAAAATGGAGAAAGACATACAACAATTCTTCGTCATTGCGCCGACAACGTATGCATTCTTATGCCCACTATTCGCCACGGTACACTGCGCCCGAATACCACAAACGGATCGCCCACAAAAAGATTGAAATTACTTTCGTCTATCCATAGTGATTGTCTGCCTGCTGCCTAGACATTCTTCGCCTCTTGTTCTCTAACGTGTTCAGAGGCTCCGGAATAACATGCAACACCTGCATGGTTATTAATCGACTGTCTATGTACCTGGTGCCCATGCTGGTACATATTTTAACTTCCAACGCTGTTTTCAATGGTAAACCAAATGCTTCAAGGGTTGTTGTTGGCTCCCCAGACACCCACTCAGCCAGAGAGTCGACATCATTTTCTGCCAAGACTCTGCAGCGAAGTCCTCCGTGCCCACCCCTAGGTTCCTTTTACGCCCATATCCGAATCCAGCTGCGGCAGGTTTTCACGGTTACCAAAAGCACACAAGCAACGTGCTTTCAACCGTCTCCCTCCTCATACCTTTTCATTATTCTGTGTTTCACTTCCATTGGGTGGCGCGCATAAGGCCCCCTTAGTAGAACTGATGTTCAGTGAAATGCGCTTTCACAGTGTTACTGATCCTTTATTTCACTACCCTACATGTACCTACCCACCCCCACCCAAATCATCTGTGCATTAGGCTCGATCGCTTGCCTCCTTCCTACCTTGAAAAATGGACTGCCTCATTGCCCCAACTTCGGTCAACTCTTTGCGGTCAGCTAAGCGTGTGTCCGTGTTGTCTATTGACCCTCGAAGCAAAACCCCGAGTGCAGGTGTTCCTTCCTTGTGGTCACCGAACATAGCTATCCCCTGAGGTGATTTGTGATACGCAATGGCAATGGACTATGGATGCTAAATACAGCATGGACTCCTGAGTCAAGTGTTAATCCGTGGGGCGTGTATATCACTTTTGTCTGCAGTGGTATTAACACAGGAATCCAATGATAAAATTTCCTCACCTCCCGCAGCACTCCTTCGCTTATACTCGTAATCTCGGTTCCACTAGGGCTGTTACCCAAACTTCTAAGGTAAATGGAAGCGGACAACCTAAAGCAACCTTCAGATGGTAAATGGTTGATAACTACCCCACCACATAAACGTAGTGTTTGATGGGACACTGCGGGGACTCCAGGTTTCGGCTAAGGTTACCAGCAGCCTCCGAACACATCATAGGATTATGGTACTAGTTGAATACAATGCGACAAGTATGGTGCATTCGATTAGGCGACAGAAATTCCTCCGCAGTTACGCCGGTACATTTGTTAACTGGTTCAACATTGTGCATGCCGGTCTTTTTGTCAATGCACAAGTCACCGAAAACAAGATTAGACTCGTAGGTGGAAGTTGTGCCTGGCTGCAACTCATTTCCAATAGAGCCGGTGAGGCGCTTCACACTAATAATTTCATCAACGAGCGTGGATTCTGTGGTGGAATAAAAATGTGACCGCACACCGCCCTCCAGATAGGGGAAAAGTTACGTGCAGCTAAGACGTTTCCACTCCCCCTACATTGGTCATGATGACACGGACTCGAAGATAAATGCAGTCCGGTAGGAACAATAGTCGGATAACCGATTCCTCGGCCGCCTCCGCGCGAAAGCCGGAAGAAAATCAGTAGCTCTGGATGCCTCACGGAACACAGGCGGTGCGTTGTAAAATTCACCGTCCCCGCCGTCACTGCCAACAGGCTCCGTCATTTGCCATGGTGTGCTGTTTGAGCTCAATGTTCAGAGCTCTGCAAGGAGGTACAGTAATTGTACGGTGGATCTACGTAAGATAAAATATTAACTCGGAACTTAACCGTAAATGATGTGCTTAGTGAATATACAAAAGACATTAACAGATTTGTACACGGTCTTCTGGATATGTGGCCAATGCGTCTCAAGAGCTGTGAGTAGACAACTCATCAGATTAGAAAGCACAGAACTCCGAAAGACCCCCAGATTACTTAGGACGAAAAGTTTACCCACTTCAAGCTGTTTCCAGTGGCGTTGCCAGGTACAAATTAAAAAGCACAGCATTTCTAGCAAATAAGGGCGCAATAGATAGTAACTTAAGCATTTCAATTTGATCTGCAATCCGTTACACAGCCTCGTCAAGGTTATTGAAGACGATGTGGTCAGTCTGTGTCCACGACCGTGACCAGCACAAACCTGTGGCTTTCGATCACCATTATCATGTAGCCTAAGGGCAACGAGCTGGTTATCTGACGGCACGGGTTCGAGCCTGCGTAGGGAACAGCAGACTCTCGCAGTACACAGCTCACTTGCTACCGGTAGTGGTTGCGCCGCAGCAAAGCGTCGGTTCTGTGTACTGGCGTACTGCTGATGCTTCACATTTTCATTCGTAATCCGTCATGCAAATATCATGGCAATCCAGACTACGGACATCTTGTTCCTATGCTTCAAGTCTACCAACCTGTGCGCTCAGGTCCCCGGTGTGAACCATGAGAGTCTTTCGGTGATTCTTATGGATTAAGTCGGAGAGTTGAAGGCAGAACTCATCTTTAGCTGACTCCGGGCTGCAAACCGTAAAAACAGTCATTGTTGCGCCAAACAAACAGTGTATGGTTGTCTCGTGGTTGCACAATCGTATGGAGACTTCTAGCCGATTTGCTCAAGGTTAGTTATTAAATGGAAACCAAATAAGTGGAGCTGCCTCTACGCGCGCATTAAACACCATTCGTACGTCGGCCTGGTCCGCGGGTTCTTCATTTATATCTCCCGATAATTTTAGTGAGAATGCATCCCAGAAACGACACGAGGATTTCGTAAATTCATGTCCTAGCGTGTTGTGCGCACATACAGCATTTCAGACACCCAGGTAGGGAAAGTGGGTTAACTTATGTAACCCGAGCCAGACCTTCCCGGCAAAGAATTGAGACAACTAGTGTACGTATATCGCGCACCGTCGTGAGCCGATAACACGAATTTCGAGGGGCGACAAATCACCCATGGCACCGGAACGTACGAATAAAACTGTAAATGATCAATAAATGTTTCATGGAACCTCCGATTCGTTATTAACTGCGACAACAGCCGGCAGCTAGGTGGCTCCAACCTCATCTTAGTGTTCGATGGTAGTGCGCATGAGAGTGGATAGTAATTGAGGCTGTTCATCCACTCACCGTTAGGTACTTCATTCTGGTTAAAAGGTGGGTGGTCATTGGTCCTATAGCCTGCAACGTTGAGTTTGTCACATAGTTTGCCCATCTCTTGTTGCAGTTACAATATAAGCAGATGGCCACACTCGAACTCTCCACGCTCTGAGAGACTGCGCTGGTTGTCCACGGCTGCCTCTTATATTCTCATGCGGAACAAGCGAGAGTAGTTCGCCCTTGACCTAAAGAGGAAGGCATTCCTTGATTCACAAACTGCGTGAGGCAATTAGATATCTTTACAAACTCGCACTTAGACACCTACTAAGCTCTGAGGTGGGACGATGATGTGCTGCTCTTTAGACCGGATAAAGAGATAGGGATGGTTTCTATGGATAATTCTGACTAAAGCGTTGAGATGAATGCCATTCTTGACGATCATGATACATTCCGGATGATGGCGAAAGCGAAAGACAACACAGCCTCGGCAGAAAAGGGAGTTAAAGGATGGTAAGTTGACTGAATCAAGGGAACGCAATTGACTCAGTGGTGTTCGAATGCACGCGTCCTTACGGGACAGTGATTTCACGTCTTTGTGGCTTAACGAAAGTGCATAAAGGACTTCCACTGAGACCAATATTAGACGTGTGTGATTCTCCATAGCAATCAACAGCGAAATGGCTCGTTACACTTGTAGACCGGATGAGAAAATTCTTATGCACACACAGGCTCTTAGATACATG
This sequence comes from Dicrocoelium dendriticum, assembly GCA_944474145.2. NCBI lineage: Eukaryota > Metazoa > Platyhelminthes > Trematoda > Plagiorchiida > Dicrocoeliidae > Dicrocoelium > Dicrocoelium dendriticum. The sequence goes on along the minus strand of OX104061.1, from coordinate 5,660,467 downwards.
GAAGTTCCTAGAATCCAGAAGCCAAATGCAGTTAACCTGAAAGCAAATGTTTTCTCTATATGTTGTATTACTCTTCATCAATGTTGCCCTAGAGGAGGCGATAGAATACCTATGAGATGCTGTTCAATTGCGACATCGGGATATCGATCTCTCGAACGAGAGACAGTAAAGGTTACTTTCGATATGCAACGGGAACTTACAATATTTTTCGGCGGTATGTTCCGCAGACAGAGGGTCGGCGTCGCAATGGGCATTCCGTTAGAACCGCTGTTAGCAGACAAACTGATAAGTTAGAGAACGTCTATGCGAACGGAGTTACGAACAAATTAGTCCACTACGGACGGTACTTAGACAATATGTTTTCCATCTCCGATACTCATCTCTGCACGGAATAACTAGTGAGACCATTTGACAGCCTACGCATACCCAAATTGCACCCTTGAATCTGAGTGCAATAACTGAATGTGGTACTTCGACTTTCAGGTTAGTCAATGGTCTGATGGCTCTATCCAACGGCGTGTCCATAGAAAGACAAAGTGGAAAGGGCAATATACTCATTTTTTCAGCTTTGTTTTACTCAGCCAGAAGCAAAAACTTGTTCGGTGCCTAACTGAGCGAGCAAGAAGGATATGTAGGTAGGATATGTTTTCGGACGAGTTAAACTTTGTACGAGGGCTATTAGTTAGAAATGGCTGTCCGGAGGAAAATGGAGGTCCGAGCAACGAAAGCAAAAATGGATTCAGTAGGAAGAAAACTGCTCTACTTATGGTTACCGTTCACGGGGGCGGGATATTTGAATCAGCATCTAGGAGGTTTTTTAACGCCATGGCTCAAACGTACTACACAGTCAGTCTTCGGCTAATGTTCTACTCAATGCCGACTCTGAATTAAAAACTTAGGGACAAAAGTCTAATGCCAAGTACTTTATTCTGACTAGATCAGTTGCAAGTGCATTGTCTACACACCTGTTCGACTCGAGCCACCAGGTCAGAGCGCATGAGGCGTTCCAGCCCATCTACCGCGTACCCAGATGCCACATATTGCGGTTAGATGTCGTCTGCTAGCAGCGGCCGGGACCATATCCATCAAACTTATGATCCTGACTATTGTGCGCACAAGAAATTTGTCCAGGCACTAACACTACCCTGGTTCCCTGTGACACGGACACATTGTGTGGACAACGCCAAACACACACATAAACACACTGTTGCTCGCCTTGGAGCCATTCACCTAGCTTGGACACTCAGACCATGTGAGTGTTGAACCTGTACACTTATCTGATTTTCACGTTCATTACATTCATTTGTGGTGCATTAGCCTGATGTGGATCCACTGAAAACGAGTTTGTTCGCTAACATTTGTTCTGATTTATCATTTTTTGCCTATTGTTTCTGCGAATAGACGTATCGTGCAAGGCTATTGCATTAATAACGAAAAGTCCACAGTTTAGTCCGTAAAGGAACTAGCTTCTTATTTTCACTGACGTTTTTCGACAGCAACCAGGACCACCCGACCTCTCTTCCTCCTTTACTCATGCAAAAGTATTAGTTCATTTTGCGAGATAGCCATGAGCTCATATTTGCGAATTGTTATATCCGACATGCTTTTACTGCGTAAAAACTTGCTCTTTTGTATTACTCCTCACAGCCATGGTTGTGCTAACTTTTAGCATGTCTGATATACATCAGTCGCGTTATTTTTGCATTTCAATTATTTGCCATGCAACTTTCTGCAGCCTGCAATTTGGAATCCGTACTTTATGACCTAAATCATTCTCAAAGTGCTACGAAAACTGGATGTTCAAAACGATAGACATTTAGGTGTACTTATTTTTGTCGATAAATATTTAGCTAATTTTTATTTTACAGTACTGCGCATGCAAAATAAAATTTGTGTTTAAAGAAGTGAAATTGTCTACTTTTGTTATGTCTAAGTTTCCTAAGGTATTGTCACAGCGATACTGCTTGAATCATTCGAATACTTTGTTGCGAGCATTTACTGCGGACCGGCTTTATCGTATTCTCACGATATAACAAGTAAACTATTCCGTATTATCATAAATCAAGGCGGTAAATGCCCCAATTTTCGCCTGCGAAGCCTGTATATTGAAATAATATTGTCATACATTTTACGTTTTACTAATAACAAAGGATCAGCTTTCTCATTCGCCAACACTAAGTCACTTCACTCATTAACGTGAGTTTACAATTTTAACTGTAAACCACTGAGAATAAATCAGCTGCTTCAGCCTGAAGTTGCGCTCACCTTAATCCAGACCTGTTCAAAGTACTCCAATGCATTACGTTGTAAGAGTTTAGTCTAACTTGTCCAGCCATATTTTGTATTTCATATTCCCCATCGGAACAATTACAACAAGGAGCTTCAGGTCTATCCTCTCACGCCAGACTCCGGAGCGCTTGTCTAAGCGAACTTAGGAAGTTCATTTAAACAATCTTTTGTACACTCCTTTTCTCCACTGCAACCACTATTACACTTGTTCTGATCTGTTGGCTGCTAAGTTGTCATATATGCTCTGAAGAAAACGCATAGCCTTCAGTTTCAGACATAAATGCATCACACGCCAATTGTTAAGCAATTTACCTTCTCCCCTTGCTCTCAGCGTAGCCAACGTACCATCATTCTAATCGGATATATTAACGCTATTCCCTGCGCCATCACACGCGAAATCTTTCTCCGTGACTCACGGTTCTAGCAACACCAGCCTATTTAAACTACTCTAGTGTTTAACCACACACAGAACTTTATCGGTCATAGCGTAGTCCTCAGTTGTCCAGCATTGTTCGATGTCAAAACCTCTGAACTTTCCAACATTTCCAAACTTATTTCATTACAATGCTCCTCAAGACGGTGGTAAGGATATTTGTGCTCTCTCATCCTGCCTGTTCATAACGCAGGCACTCCATTTTAGAGGCGGACTTCTGCCCAGTCAGATCATAGATAAATCAACCCACCAACCAAGGAAGCGCGCTTATTTACCTTACCTGGGAGTGAGGTCGGGTGATCGTGCACACACTGGACGCGCGATTCATCACATCATCCTCGTAAGCGATTGTACTTTCGAAGTTTGACTGCCTTACAACCTGCACGGGACCACAGGACTGCAATCTATCACGGAGTGTGGCCAACCCGAAAGATAACTGGGATATATGTATTGGGGTCATCTAGATGGGACTAATATATCTTGATTGCTCTAAAGCATTTCACTTTAAATGTTGGTGATGTATATTTACAACAGTACAGTAGTTAAACCGTGTTGTTTTTGTTCTGCCGGGTGTGCAAGTCCTTCTTGATTGTTGGTTGTTTGATCTTCCTAAAGCAAAATGTGCAATGCTGAATTAAGCAGTTGAACCACTGATGCAGGCCAGAGATAAAGCTGTGGAAGTAAATGCAGCTAAGGTTGCATATTAGTGGAACCTCTTAGTTCTCCATTTAAGCCAAAGTAGAAATACAATCGTTTTAGCGTCACCTCCTGGTCACAAACTCCAACGGTCCCAGTGCCAAAAAGTTCCCTAAGTAGACAGATCGCTGGCAACGTGCCTGCTTCTACTTCCTCCAGCCACGTAGCAACCAGCAATGCACTTGCCATAATTGCGTCCCGAAATTGCAGCCCATCCACAGTAGCATACGATGGAAATTATCCGCATCGGTTACTGCCAGGATTGGCCAGAAAAGACTCAATTGACTCAACTTAATTGACATGGCAAACTTGAGATTTCGCAGAGTGGATCGCCATCACCAGTGTTGCCAACAAATTCTTGGAAAGCAATAGGACCTAGTGCTCTGAATCCGATCACCTTTATGTGCAACCACGCTGTCACAGGTCTTGTGTAATAACTTCTTCGAGTCTCGGTCCATTACAAGAAATAAGGAACGGATATAGTTCCGTACTCAATTGGACTACAACCGTAATGCCATCGATGTGATTTCTGACGCCACTGCACAAAAATGTTTTGTGTGTCCCTCAAATTATTGTTAGCACAATGTGCAGAGACTATTGCATAATTTCCGGTGCATTGTATTACAACGGAATAAATAACTAAAAGTGGCAACCCTGACAAAAGCACCACCTCACCGCGCTCGATAATGCACACGGCGGGACGACGAAATACGTCGGAGTTATGCTGCACCTCCGCAACCCACACAAGCTGAACACCATAAAATGCAGAACAAAAGTCATTGACGTATACGGGACGATCCCATAATAGATTATCCAATCCTGAAATACCCAACCACACTTGCCCACTCTTCGTTGAAACTCATTCCGTCATCAGTTGGCTGCGCACTACAGCGGACTGCAATATGGACGAAACATTCTTCTTTGAGCGCCCTTCCGTTGCATCTAATTGTTACTGTCATTTTATCCCTATTATTAAAACGCCTTGACTATAACATGATAGATTTACAATATTAATATAGCCCATGACCAATAAATGATGGCATTGGTGAAGTGGACGTTGGTACAAACATTCTAAACTCCAGACAGAAATACTCACACATTTGCTAATGAAAATACTTTGTTAAGTTAGGTATCATACGCGTCCTTTTATTGACACTGTTTTTATGTTGTAATTTTCACCAAAACCAACCCACGGGACTTATCTTACATTTGTATTTATGCCTGTCACATGCCTTTGCTCCATCGCATGCTTACATTGCTTTCGATGATGCCCTTATCTGTTTGTCTACAATATTTTAGCACTAATTAGTAAAATTTATTGCTGGAGTAAATGTATGCCATTCTTGTGGAATTTATTTGTCACTAATATACTACTTTCAGGATTTTTCGTCTTCCTCTCCCCTGATCACCAGCTTAGTCTACTTTTAAGGAAGTGAAAATGCTATTACATTTATGCCATTGCATTCAACGGTGTGCCTCGATGTTTTCGTGGGTACACTTTTTATTATGTTTATGTCTTCAATTGAAACTGCTATTCAGTCAAATATAATCGCTTTTCACGAATGCGCCCTTACGTCAAACGGACGACGACCTATGCCAATTTCTTTAGAGTAAAACCCTCTCCGTAGGTCTTCCTCTGGAATACCTGCGAGACTTGATATTGTTGTGCACTGAGAGTGCAATTCCAGTTTGAAGGGACGGCATACAAACAGATCGACGGCGTCGCTAGGGCTAGTCTTTTGGGACCAGTTCAGGCAGAAAGCTTCTTAGGTATGGTTGAAAGGAAAGTCGCTGCCTGTATAGGTGTAGCCGAGCTTTACAAGCTTTATGTAGATGATATTCTCGTCTTCAAAAATGGCGAATATTTTGACCGTCTTCCTGTCCTACTGAAATCACAGCAGAGGGAACAAGAGGACAGACTGCTGTTTCTGGACTTGCTCATCCAGAGGAGGACCGATGAGACACTGCAGCGCACTGCGTACAGAAAATCGACCTAGAGGGGGGAAAAACCTACATTATTCCAGCTTAGCCCCAGTTGCATACAAGCGTGGCCTCGTAAAATTTTTCTATAGGGCCAGGCGCATTTACAGTCCAAAATTGCTCAAGGCTAAAGAAGAGAATTTACACCGGACACTGTTATCCAATGGGTACCCGGATAAATTCCTTCAGACCTATATCAGACTCCCCAAGTTGAAGCTGTCAGTACCAACTGAGGAGAAGAAGGATGTTTATTTGTTTTTACCGTTCAGGGGGATCATGTGGCAAATGCAGTTGATCACAAGCTCAGGCCCACTCTAATGCGCACCTACTCGACCGCCCAACTACGACTTATCCACACTACATGAAGGATTCATCTCCACAGCCGTCCGAGTAGCTCGCCAATCAATTCGGCCTCTAAGATCAAATATAATTGTTTTATAAACTTCTGTCATTAGTATGCAAGTGTGAATTATGTAAAAATGTTGCTTTGATTATCAACCTTAGCAATTTGCTAGTAAAAGTTTTGTGCTCAGTTCAGGTGATATTCACAATGCAAAACAGCTGGAATTTTATCTTATAGCTGGCATAATGCCATATGGTGGTTGAATACCACCACTATGTGCCTCATATTTTGCGTACATTAGACTAGAAAAATGAACGTCTGGTGTTACTCATAGGGCTTATTTTAAACACGCTGCACACATTAATGTGTGTAAAGCTTAAACAATTTCGTAAACATCTCTGTAGGCAGTGGCCTGTAACCACGTACGAAGGTGAACTTGTTGATTCACTAGCCGGTGAACATTACATTTGTATTCAGCAGCGGCCTAAATAGAGAACCGAGCATCGGTTGATGATTAACACATACAAGTTTGTCCTGTACCATTATTTGAAATGAGGCCTCTAACCCTCGTACAGAGTTAACTTCCCTAGTTCAGATGACAAACATTGTAACTCAACTTATCCAGTTCGACGACCAACTCCTCAGATGAATATTTCAATCGCACTGACCAACCTACACCACACTCTGAAATGCGGTCTACATTGAGATTGCGCGTCGCAATCCATTCACACAACGCGTACGTCAAAATAACCCTTTGATCAGTATTTCGCTAAATTATAAACATTTTCTAAACTTTAAAGTTAATGGAATAATCTCTGTTAGCTTACCGTATCCGTCGTATCGAGGAAACAGTTTACTGGGCTCTGTAATAAAAAGGAGTGCTGCGTTAACACAAGCTTTATCAACAAGAAAGTAATACTAATTTAGGTCTACACATCAACGCCTTTCTAATATACTGCAATGCACTCGTAGACCACAACACGCGGATCATGTCAGAAAGATTGGTCTAGCTTGCTGAGACGCAGGTCCAACAGTATGGCGTATATGAACGATTCCAACAGCTTAGAGTCCCTCCTGAACACAACTTAAGTAACAAATCGAATTCGAACTTGAGGCATTATGTACTCGGACAAACGCAATATTTGCGCCTAAGTTTGCAGCATACAACGAGGCACTGCATTACGTGTTTGCTGTGGCTCGGACTATTTAATCGCTACTGATCTAGACTGGAAGAAGTTAACTCAAGTTTTGTGAAGATTCGTCGCAGATACATTAAGACAGACAGCCACTGCACATCCAGGAAAGCACTATACGGCCGTTTCGTCGTATTGGGACTGATGAGTGGCGCGCACCATCCGAATCCAGCTGCATTCTGTAATTGCTGCAGTTGTATTTCATTTTATAATTTGTTAGCCAGGGGCTACAAAAAGCAATCAAATAGTGCCTTTCCAAAATATTAACCAATGGATTGATTGGTTTATACTTTTAATACGCGAACACCACCGCTATTCTGCATAAGTCTATGGTGAGCTCACCGAAATACTTTTCACTTTATCATGAAATTTTGTTTTCGAAATAATTTCCGTCCCACGAGACTTGTCAATCATTGCTTTTTACCCGTAATACATGATAGTTCGATTACTCCATCGCGATTTGATATGCGTTGAAAACACGAATGGATTTGTAGTAACGGATTACGGAGACATTGCTCGATCAAACTCTACTTCCGTACTTGTTCTAATGAGGTCGCCACTCGCATCTTCTCCTCAAACATACGGTGAGTACTAGAGTACGGCTCATCTGTTTAATTCCCAACCACCCGAGGCGAGGCACGGATGAGCAAATGGGTCTGACACGTTGCTACTTGAGCCATTCCAAGTTTACGCGAATGGTTGTATAAAGATTGAGCGAGAAACTTAATTTATACATCTTGCCCTATTGTCTGGTGCAAATGCATGTCATCATGAGTTACCCAACCTTATCTTTGTGTCTGCCTCGTATTGAGGGCGCTGCTGAAGTTTTGAACGACATGTAACACACGCGGTCAGCGGTGCGAGCTTGTGGTCGGGCATATAAAACCTATCCCGTCCTCTCTGTGCTTTGGACGGAGAGTGGTAAATATTTGGAAATGTCTGCCGGAACAAGTCATCGAGGCCATATCTGTGCAGTAGTTTAAAACGTTGTTGATTTTACATTCCATCACCATTCGAGTCAGGGAAGGAGTACACACCAGCATATTGCATTTGTGAACCCAGTGAATGTCTTAAGGTTAAAACTGTATATAAATACTTGAAGTAAGATTAGATTAGCAATGATTTCAGACAACTTTATGATTTTTTGACAATCATGCGATAGAGTTTTACAGATTAATTTGTTACTCGCTCTATAGACAGCTTTCAGTGTTCATTGCGCATGAGCTGAAGATGAGAAACACACTTCAGCTAACTGTGCCGCAAGCCAAAATATAGGATATTTGAGAACAGTTGAGATAAGAAAGGATAGATTTAGTGAATGGCAATTGGTGCCAAAATACCCAAACTAGGTGTGATTCAATTTTCGGGTTTTAGTGCACCTACCGTGTGTTTTGGATTGTGACACGCAATCACAATCGTGGCCTCGGTTGAATTTGAATTCAGCCTCTGCCAATGCGGTCACTGGGACCTTTATCGAAGTGGAGGGTTTGGTTATGGCTCTCTCCTAACCCTTCTCTCTAGGTGTTATTCTTTCAAGCGGAAGCTACCCGAACGACAGCTGATCAAGATAAAGCTAAAGTATTGACCAACTGTTTGTGCACACACTGTGGGGGACTGTTGAGACGAATCGCGATCGCCTCCTCCAATGCAAGGATTTGCCATTTGTTACGTTCGTAATGAACAGACCTCACATGGTAGATCGGGCGAATGGCTTTACTGATAACGACGGGATAACTTGTCTGGACTATGTGCGCAACTATCACGGTGATGCAGGTTTTGTTCACTCATCGGCTTAGCCACGCTGGTTGATAGTCGCGAACGGGTTCATTCAAACTTCACTTGGTGCGGTCTATGTAACTTATCCTACAGGAACGGGTAAATTGCTACACACGGATGGATGTGCCATCCACGGACAGTTTATCCTCCAGTTGGAAGTGTAGCAGGGGCGTGGAAAGGAAGATACTGCGAAACTGTACGGCCCCCTAGGTGCTACTGACTGCCGCTGGTCAACTTTTGCTAAGGCTCTCGATACTGTTGTCTTCTTTGAACGGCAACGATAAGTAGACAGGCTTCTTTCGCACTGTGGATGTTTGGTGACCAGAAAATATATTCCAAAACGCATATCAATGAAGACTTTTGGATAGCCGTTGTTAAGGCACAGGTTTCTTATTATGACTTGCTCTACTTCTATTGTGTCCTCACAGCACATTTTCATCGCTCTTCCTACAAGAGACCGGGATAGGTTGTGTTTTTGCCGAACTGGTATGGAGCTAATTAAGTGCATAAATTAACCCGGCCACCAAGCTTTTCTTGTGGATTTTATTCCGCAATGAAACATCTGGATTACCTGACATTTGAATATTCAGGAAAGCTACGCCGTCAATGCTAATACTACTACTAATAATAATACGCAGATTTCTCCTGATACGAGAAACTGTGCCTATAGCGGCACAGATCATTTTGTACAGAAGTATCCATGTTCGTGCATAGGTGATATGCATAGATGGAATACAGGGCTATGTGTTTCATGTAGTAAGGTTTTAGTGGATGGATGAGGCAAAAGTCTAGTATTGAAAACATTGGTGCTTAGATGTTTTTGCTTCCCTCGTAAAATATGGTATTTAGAACATGGTAAGTGGAGAGTCCGATTCTAAAGGTTGTCACATCGTCACATAACCTGAGAGTTATTGGTAGTTTATTCCACAGATAACTGTATCTGAACAGGAAGAAATTAGAGCGAATGTCTCATCTAGCCTTCGGGATATTCAGTGTAAAATCCTTTTTGCGGAGCGCTCGAGTTGAACAATATTGTAATTGGAATGTAAGTTGTCCGGGGGTTCTTTTTTGTTTAGCACGTTTAAAAGTAGCGACAAGTAGTGCTTCAGTCGTCGAATCCAAAGTGGTTCGAGTTTCAATGTTTTTGATAACTCAAGACAGACTGCTTAGCAATCTGGTGTTTAGTAAACGACCTCCGTAGGTGCTCCACAGCAATTCTGTCACTCTTTCTCAAATTGCCGTTTATTATGCTGCAGTATTCGAGGATGGGGCGGGTAAGTAGCTTAAACAACTCAACTCTAGCATGAGTTGTGGGATTTCGTTTGACACACTGAACCTAGATTCTCTAGCACGTGCTACTTGATATCGGGCCTGTTCGGAGAAATTGAAGATAAGCGAGTATCTAATTTCCAGATCATGTGTGCACAGCGGTGTAGAGACACGTTCATTGTTTAGGATGATGGATCCTTCGGAGATGCAGCAGCCGTAAGACAAGATGCTTGAGTTTTTTAGTCGTGAGATTCATCACCCATGTTCGGCACTATTACTCAAAGGGAATGTAAGTCAGGTTGAATGAGCAGTAGCGTCCCATGAAACTCAGATTGTATGCAAAAGGAAATGTTCCTGGGTGCCCGATTGCATTTGGTAATAATTCAACTGGGTCTTCGGAGCTGTCAGCTATACACATCACGTTATCCAGCTAGCCTTTAAAGAGTGGCAGCTGCTAGAATTGTCCACTCAACGGATTCTTCGCTAATTTGCTCATAAACATATCGACGAATAACCGACTCAATGGTGGCCCCATAAGTAGCCCGTGTTTTCTCGGTACAACTGTCCGGGGAAGGGAACTTGGATGTCGGGGGTATCCTGATAAAGCAACCTCTTCCGTTCTTCAACTGGTATGCCAAGTTGCTTGCCTTTGCGCTCGATGTACTCAGTAAGGTAATCGATGGGCTCTTTATCGTGCATATTAATACAAATTGACATCAGGTTAAGCGAAAATAATTGTTTGGTTGTCTCTATTTTGTCTTCTAATGCTTTCGAAGAACTTGGACGGGTCAGTTAAACTATGAGTCTCCAGCTTCCTTCTTGTTGGTTTTAGCAGTTTGGCCAAACAATTTATCAACGCAAGGTACGGAGTGTAAGTTATATATAGTACTGTTCGTAAAGGGGCTCCACTTTCTACATTTTGGGTAATCCATACAATCTGGGAATAATGGTGCAGACAGGACGAATTATTTCAAATGTCACCTAATCGATTAGCCAGTTTTGTTTCATTTGGATGAGGGTTTTACTTATGGACCTTTCAATCGTTAGGTTTTGTTCTGTCCATTAAACCTTTTCTCCAACTTAGAGGGATCCTCAATATTACGCTCATATTATGACGGTATTCAGTGTTGTAAACGATAACAATACCCTAGTTTTTGTCTGGTCGCGACAGTATTATCTTATTCTTCCTCAGCGCTTTGAGCTTGTCTATAGAAGCAAGCAATAAAATGCAAAAGGTGATATTATTCACACAGTGAGAGGTCGTTGTTCGAAAGGTTATGCGGGATGGAGAGAGACAAAGTAACTCACAACACAAGCGCCTCGAGTGGAATAAAGCGCCGCTCTGCGATTGCTCGTGAGTTGACAATACAAGAAAATGGTCTACTGTTGCATGATGATGAAAATGAAGAATTGGGGGTGAAAAACACGGAGATAAAAGTGAATTTGGCCCTGCACGATAAGGATGAAAATCGCAAGAAGAGGAATAAGAAGACTGGAAGAAGTGAATATTAGCATCCACACCTTTCTCCACACTGCTTGATGCTGCAGACAGGACACCTTCGATTATCCTCTGCAGTGGCCAGAGCATCAAAGGGTTTTGAAGAGCTAATAATTGCATTACGTGGACAATATAATGGCAGGTTCTTCAGGCCTACATAGGAGAACTAATAAGGTTCTCCATTGAAATTCATGCTTTAAAAACTTGACCGCAATGCAGTATGGCTTTGGAACTGGGCTACAGTGGGTCCCCGTTTTAATGTGTAAGGAGGCACTTTCCCTTCAAGGTGCAACCTGGAGATCCAGGAGTCGGAGTTGGTCTGGCCTGTAACCACTGACCTATCTTGTATGATTGGCTGTGAGTTTGCTCGAAGTACCATCCAGCGTAGCTCAATGAATTTTTGAGGCACGCATACCATCGTAGCACGATCAGGTCTACAATTGTCCTGATGGGGAGTCCTGAGCACCATTTTTCATATCTTAAGCGCAAAGATTAGTATAAACTTGTCATAGTTGGTCTTGTAAGGTTACCCGGTCAGCTGTGGTTATCTCCTCAAATTTTACAAAGCATACAGTGACGAGATAAGAGCGCAAAATCTTTGTACTTTTACAGATATGGTGTACTTAGACTAAGATCCTGAAAAACTTATCAGAAAAGCTTCTGTTAATAGTTCTGAATGTCAGCCAAATGATATATCGACACCACAAGGCCTCATCATTTACTTGGCAGAATCTGGTTTTAGTACCTCTGTTTTATTCTAACCTTCGCTTGCATGTCATGTTATTACGCTGAATCCAATGCAAACTCCCCTTTATTTCACAAAAAGCTCATATCGTTTACTTAATTTTCTTAATCAAGCAACTGACACTGTAGGAATTACTATTTTAGAATACATGGGTTGTAGGTGAGAGGTAAGGCATTCCGTTGTTTATTCACCAAGCTAATGGTGCAACGAAGAAAATAATTATTCCATTATCTATCCAAGAAAAAGTTCAATTTATCTTCAGTTGGCTTAGCGTCAATTGCGATTGCATTTGAGCCTTAGGCTGAGTTGACTCATGCAAGTGCGGGGGTAATGCGCAGTTACTACTTACAGTTATTTATTTGTTCCTTACAATATTTGCACAGTAAACTACGTTGTTACTTGCTTGTAATCAATAATTGTTTCAAAGGGGTGTTGCAAAAAGATACTACAGCTTTACAGCTTAGTGTTGAATGACTCACCGTGGAATGATATTTTGGGCCTTATTTGAATTGGATATAGACATTGACCATCCAATGGTTTGAACGTCGTCGCCATTTGCATGTACATACTTGAATTGAGGACGTCGGGTACTGACCCCTTCTTGTAGATGAGTTCCAGCTTTACAACTGATCGATTTTGTTCCACAAGACTTTTCTCCTCACCCGCTTTTCTGCACAGCAATTTAGCCGAGACAATTGTTTGCAACTGAAACATTTACAGTATATGATTATGTTGGGACTAAGATAAATTAAGAAACAGCAATCGCGCGTTATAACAAACTGTTCCAGTTAAGCGTTACGTGCTACCTGTTGCTTTAACGTTTCGCTAATGAACTGCTATTCAAGACCTGCTTAAATATTTGCTGTGGTCTGGCTGAACATGTAAGTAAACGCTGGATAAGAAGAATGTCTCCATCAGTTTGGTAGCAATTACTGAGCTGGTGAAATCAACCTAAACAAACACAGGCATTGACGATCATTGACGTTAGCATATGTCTACGTTATTTGAAACAACACTGGGCTTATGAATTACCGCATTTCTATTGGGATGCACGTATCACGCAACAGGCTGGGACGTGTTCTTTGTTGTGGAGTTCTACGCAGCCAACGCTGGTCATCTTTGCTGGTTGCAAACTGCACACCAACCACGCAACTCGACTCGATCTGTCGACCCACTGATGACCGTAGAAAAAACCGACATGGAAATTTGTGCAATTGCCTTGAATGATGCTGCAATTTCTGCAGTATTATGCCTGCTGCAAATTTCTCATTGCAATAATCCAATGTGCAGCAGCCTGCAGAATTCACCGGTTTATCTGAGGGAAAAATCTCTCAATGAGATATTTCTAGAAAGGACCAAAAATTCCGAGAACGAATGTTTCCAAAACCAGACTTTTGCTTTAAGCATCCACCAGAAAGTAACTACATGGAAGGTGTAAATTCCAAAAGGAACTTTGAGGTATCCCCAGGCTGGATTGCTTACATGATGACACAGTACCTCTATCCCCTAATTATTCTGCTCATTTTACACCGATTTACTATGTCCTACCAGATTTTACCATATGTTATGTTGATTTCTTTTATTCAATCATTTATATATCCTTGACGTTTCAAGGGCACTCATTTTATCATGATACCTTGACACTGTCCAAAAACTCGCACTCCGCCGCACGCTGTACAGTTGCTGCCCCTCTGCACTACAATTGCAAAACCTGTTCGTAATTCATGTACTGTATTTAATATGCCTTATAGAACAGCGGTTACAGGATTCTTTGTTTTATTCTTTTGCCCAGACCGTGCATTAAGTCTAGGTTTATTTGTTTGCAGTTTCTAGTTAACTTTTCGTACGGCGTACTTACTTTAGACTTCGTATCGTTGGTACCGAAAGCATGCCCCAATATTTTACCTATGCATATCTCCCAATCAACAGCGTGGATGTTTTTGTGCAATTGGAGCTGTGCCATTACAGAGAGTTTCACGCATTGGCAAAAATCGCCGTATTATTTTTATTATTCTAAATAATAGTACCAAGTAATTGTACATGAAAGTGATCGGTACGTTTGTTTAGTGCGATGTCTTTAATAGAACATGATCCTTGCTATGGTGCTCGGTTTTTTACCATTTAGGATGCCATTGTTTGTTGCACTTTCTTGTCCTTCTAGTCAGAACATCTATTCGTGTCATTTGCATTGTGAGATCGATATGGAACTACTTATGGCACGGAGTAAAAGCATCCAGATATTCGATCTGTTTTCTGGAAGCTTTAACCAGGCCTTTGTTAAGGTACGATATATAGAACTGTGATAATTCACGTTCCAAGTTAGAACATTTTGATTTCAACTTTCATTTGTAGTTGTCTAATTATGGGTTTAATCTCGTTATGCTTTCTATCCCATCATGCATATCTAAGCCGTTTAAGGTCCTGGGCTGCGTAAGAACGACAGGGCCAAATTTTTTATATTTCCATGTTGAGTATGTTCTACCATAGATTTTCCACCGTCACTCAGTTTTGCTTTACGCTAGTTCTTTTGTACCCGGTTTTGTTATGGATTCAGTAGAGCGTAAGATATTGCCACCAATTGCTATCTCGCTATCCCAACTTTTCGATTCATAGATCTCTTTTGCATTATTCTTCGTTGGGTGTTTAATTTTTGTAAACAAAAAGAGACTTCGGACTAAACTAGGTGTACCAAAGACATGGTAAAACAAGTTCTTGACGTATTCATTTCTTAGACAGAAAACTGCCTTGAGGCATTCAAGCAAGATATGATAAAGTGCACTATGTCCGCTGAAAATATTCTGTTTGGGCAACTTTCAGTAATCTGCAGATACCAGTGATGGTATAGTTTCTTAGTTCATACACCATTGGTGAGCCTCCACCTCGCGAAATATAGCTAGACTCTACTGGAATACTCACAAACGGTTCTCGCAGTGCTGAGCTCCATAGTGCTCACCGACCCAGAAATTCCGGCAGATCGATCCATGAAACGTTTCGGACCATAAGTCAACGTCAGCAAAGTCAATACTCTGGTGTAACAGGGAATATCTATGTTACCTTAAAATCAACGATAGAAGCCATACAAGCACATGTTGCAACACCTAGTCGCGAGATTCAACCACAAGCTGAAATACAGTCGTAGCCATTCAAAATCATCGAGGCGCCCAAAATTCATCGAAACCAGGATGTTTGTCGGAATCACCCATATTTCGTTGACACAGGCCGTAAATGCGTCAAGTCATGCAACTTAGACGAGAAGCAGGAAAGCTATTTGGCCTTCCGTTGATGGTGCCGAACGCAATCGTCTTAAAACAAAGTCGTTTCATCCGTGTCAGGGATTTACTTTCGGTCCCGAGTTTCTATATTACACCGTAACCGAAGTCAGCGCTTGAACCCGAGTCTCAAATGAGATATTGTCGCCACTGTTGAACATATCATCTGCCACCAACCGTAAACCGGCTGAAGTGTTCGGCTATAAGATGCTAGAGTTCAACCCGAACGTCCAGCGATTCTTTAGGCGGGATTTCACGATAACAGCCGTTTTTCGCAATCACAGGCATCTCTTTACATTAACATTAAGATCACCCCGTTGACCTTACGATGCAGAATCAAATCAACTCTCGGATACAACTCGGGTTTATTGGTACCATCTGCAAGATGGTCAAGATGACTCTCATCCGTATTGTGCATCACGCTTCACAAGTTGATAAAATATCGCTTCAACCAGCATCCAAAACTTGCTCGCATTCATAAGGGCTTACTCGCGACGGCTGATATCGTGCTTTATATCTGCGCTTAGGAAAAGCATTTTTCAGTTTGTCTCCGTAGACTAGTCTCGGGAAAATTCAAAGTGACTAAGGCAAAATTCCATCAAATTCACGAACGTTTAATTATCCACCTGTCTGTGAGCCCCCAAAACATCGCTATTGCACCTGCTGCTAAAAAATCCGGCACATGACGTCATTGCAATGGCTTCAGGGTATGCAACAAAGTCTCCGCCTCGGATAAATACCCAATCCTTCACTTACATGAATTGTTCTCATACCCGGCCAACAAGTCAGGTTTTAGCAAAAAAAGACCTAGTGCACGCTTTCCACCTGTGACGACATTCGGCGTTAATTAAACAAATATTGTTCGTGTTGGGTACCTCAGAATGCTTAGAAATGCTGCTCAACATTTTTAGCATTCCATTCATGAGATGACATATAAGTTTGAAGCTGTTCCTTTCTATTTAGGTGGCATGCACAGCATCAACTTTTCTGACGATTAGCGACTGCAGTACCCTGCTACACGTTTTGTACGACCACTGCAGCTTGGTTTAACATCAACTCTGACATAGTTGAACTTGCCCAACCTATTACCGACTTTTGTGGTTACAAGTTATCCTCTACCAGACAAATTCAGGCATTGAATGCACACGTAATTCCAGTCTCATTTAAACAGCTTCACCAAATCGGTGACCCAAGTGCATGAACATAGTGTAAACCAATGATGGATTTAGCAGACGACAAGCGACAGATTCCACTCGTTGCTGATTACGCTCAACTGTCTTGTAAGAAGCTCAAAGAAACCATCTCAGACATATTGCTTCTCATCCACTCAGACTTAGTTACATCGCCGTCGCTGATGACTGATATACAAAACACAGCCAATGGGTGCGGTTCTCCAACAGATTGTTGACGGGCGACGAATACACCTCGGTTTCTATTTAAAAACTGCGCAGGCTGTCGAATCGCGTTACAACTCTTTCTATAAGGAGTTGATAGTCAGCCGTAAATTAAGAGATTTTGATCGCAACCTCAACCATTAATATTTTAGCGTATTTACTTATCACAAACCATTCAGTGCCAGAAGACACAATTGTTCTCCTCGAGGAACTTGACACCGACTACTAGTCTTAGTTCAAGGCAAGTTTACGACATGTACCATGTGATGTCACGGATGCTCTTTCATGAATCCATATTATCAGCATAGCTGTTAAACCCAACGTCAATCTGGACGCTATGGTTACTGTCTAACAAACAGATCACGATAGTGACAAACTTCGACGCAACACATTGAATAAGGCGTCTCAGCCGAGAAGTTTTCCTTCTTCTCGGCAAATTTGGAAGGCATGGCACATTTATGAGCTGCGGTACAAAAACGTTGATGGTACCAACAGCATGCCTGCCTGTTGTCGTACATGGAACGTTTGAACGGCGATTTTGAGCGGCTATGACGACAACGGTCCATAGTAAGCTGTTGAACCTGTCGTCAACGTATCGCAACTTGTGTTTGCAGAGCTGATATATTTGACTGTAAACGAGTAATATTAGTGCCCTGGGACGCGATGGCATTGACCTTGCCGGCATCGCCTTGTGGCTCTGATCGTTCAATGATTCAATCCGCTAAATCTGCTAACTGAGTGAGCGAAACGGAGCTCAATGTCGCGAGAATCGCTTACTTGTTTTCTGGTGGCCGCTGTAGTCATGGTTCGCGAAGCAAATTCTCGTCTATGCTTGAGGAACCAATGAGTTGCTACATCTCTCGTAGCGGGGTTGGGGGCAGGTTTTTGCCCAGCTGCAGATCCCTGAATATCTGCTGCAGGCGAACTTCCTCAGAGGGCATCACACACTTAATAGTGGCCTCCTTGAGAGCGTCATAGCGGTTTTCGGTCTGAGAAATGATAATGGCACGAACATGCATCGATACCTCCTTTGAGAGATAGGACATGAGGTTGCTATACTTCGCGTAATCCAAAGTGATTCTGTAGTTATAGTATCCAGCCTCAAGGTGAGCGAACCACAAAAGTGGATCTATGTCGCCAAAAGTTGGCACAGAGCGAGTTACAGCCCTAATGATGGAACCTAAAGTATGGTTCACAGGATTCATGCTACAACAAATGACACAATCGTAGGCTGAAAAATAAATAAAACGTGCTCAGGGAGAAATGTTCGAAATATCCGGAGCTGAGATTCTTCCGGTGTCAGGGGCACCAATTTAGCGGATAACCTATAGCGGGAGCCCTGAGAGCGACTCGAAGAGGCAGATAGGGTTGCAGGAAAAATTGTATAAGTACAGCGACAGATTTTCCGTTACCTAGCTATAAAATAGGACACGGTTGACGCTCTAGCTAGTGGAACGGAGGACGCACAGCACATAGGGTAGTCACGCATTGTAACCGAAACGGGCGCCAAACAAAAATGGCGATGAGCAAGTCAACCAAGCGAACACAGCAATCCGTTCAACCAATCACACAGTTCGCCTAGGTGTACAAATAAATAACTTTGGTTTGAACGACACACAGGCGAACCTGGGAGTCTCCAAACTACTACATTACCGATCCGAACCCGTCGCAATGCTAAACACAGACGTTCGGGTCCCGGTCCGTAAAATTGCGGTTTTACTTGCCATGCATCCTAAATTCGTTCGCAGTCCAAACGACTTGCCGCCTGTGACCTCAAACGTCATGCGTCACATTTGCATTAAGGACCCACCTGTTTCGGCCCGCCCTCGCAGACAAGCCCGGACAACTTCGAAGCTGCTAAGGCGGAATTCGAGCAAATACTCGAACTGGGAATAATCCGCCCATCCAAAAGTCCACGGGCATCAACCCTCACACATCGTACTGAAGAAATCCCTTTGAATGGCATCCCTGTGATGACTACAGGGCACTTAACAAAGTTACCGTCCCGGATAAATTCCCCATTCCGCACATGCACGACTTAACCTCAGCTCTAGTTGGTAAGCTTATCTTTAACAAAGTCGACCTAGTTAGCGCCTACCTTCAGATAAATGTGGCGACAGACGACATTGCTAAAATTGCAGTCACCACGCCATTCGGCCTATTCGAGTACCTCAGAATGGCTTTCGGCCTCAGCAACGCTGCCCAAACATTTCAGCTTTTCATTCATGAGGTAACGCGAGGACTCTAAGTTGTTTATCCTTATCTATATGACACTCTTGTCACCAGCTTTTCTGACTAGAGACATCTTCATCGCCTCAACGCTTCTTGCAACACTTAACTTAATATGGGGTTAACGTCAACCCCGATAATTGCGAGCTATCCAAATTTGCATCGATTTTCTTGGCCACCGCAAATCCGCCTCTAGTATCGAAGCTCTGACAAATAAAATCCAGGCACAGAAGGACTATCCTGCTCCTAGTTCATTCAAACAGTTACGCCGACTCCTTGGCCTGGTCAACAACTATCGGCGTTTAGTTTCCTAACTGCGCGATCACTGTTCAAATAATGACTGATTACTCTGCGGCAACCAGAGCTCTTTTCATTTTGCAGTCGATGCTAGACTGTCTTCCATAAACCCCAAAGATGCTATCTCCAAGGTAGCGCTTCTCGCCCACCCAGATACATCTGCACCACTCTCCCTGACAACTGACGCATCCGAGACTGCCATCGGTGCAGTTCTTCAACAACTCATCGCCCATCGATGGGTACTGCTAAGTTTCTTCTCGAAACGTTTACAACCTGCCAAATCGCGTTACAGCACATTCGGTAGGGAACTGTTAGCTATCTATCTAGGTACCAGACATTTTCGTCACTATCTCGTTGCTCGACATTTTATAGTCTGCACTGAGCACAAGCCATT
Organism: Dicrocoelium dendriticum; assembly: GCA_944474145.2. Lineage (NCBI taxonomy): Eukaryota > Metazoa > Platyhelminthes > Trematoda > Plagiorchiida > Dicrocoeliidae > Dicrocoelium > Dicrocoelium dendriticum. Next base: position 5,640,662 of record OX104061.1, on the reverse strand, counting down.
GATCTACTTAAGCAACGGCGCAACAGACATGTATTCTCCGCGGGAAACTAGACACCTAGATTACGTTTCTCAGTTTACAACAAATGGAGGACATGTCTCAGGTGCTCTCAATCCCGTGGCGGATGCGCTTTTACGCATTCATCAGATCAGCTTATCGCCTGACACCAATATTAACCTAACCGCCATGGCTGTTTCTTCACAAGCTGATCCCGACACAGACAAACTACGACGCAACGCCTCGTTGAAACTACGCGAATTTCCCCTAGCTTCATCTGAGGGGACGGTTCTTGGTGACGCCTCACAAACTTCTCCCCGACCCGTAGTACCTACTTCGATGCGTCGGCTAGTTTTCTGTCGCATTTTCTGTTTTCTGTCTCATCCCAGCATACGTGCTTCGCGGAAGCTCGTAATTAAACGCTTCGTAAGACCCAACGTCAATCGCGATGTCCGCCTTTAGGAACGAGCATGCTTAGAGTGTCAGCACGCCAAGGTATACAGACACACCAAAACACCAATTGGCGGCTTTCCAGCTCCCAACACTCGTTTTGTACACGTCTATGACGATGTTGTCGGAACTTTGCCCAATGCAAAGGCTATGTGTACCTCCTCAGCTGTGTCGACCGATTCACCCTTCGGTCAGAAGCGATTCCGCTATATAACTGCTCATCTGAGACAGTTGCAAAGGCTTTCCTAGAACGTAGGTGGCACGATTTGTTTGCCCAAGCGTAGTCATCACCGGCCGAGGACCACACTTTGACGTATCCTTCAGGGAACATCTCAACGTTCTTCGTTGCCAGCACAACCGAACCAACGCATTCCACCCTGCTGTTAATAAGATGGTAGAAATGTTCCACCGGCAACTCATAACATCACACTGTGTGCAATCTAGCATATCCTGGCACGAAGCACTTCCGTTCGTTCTCTTAGGAATAAGAAAAACGATTAAAGCGGATTCGCACGCCACTCCTTTTTCGCTAGTCTTTGGATGCACACAACGCTTACCTGGTGGACTCTTCTCACTAAAAGTGCCGGCAACTTCCGACTATGGCGACTACGCAGCTCGCCTATCGTATCACATACGACAGCATTAGCCTGTGCAACCCAGAGCACAGAGCTAGCGGACAAACGTATACGAACGGCTTGCTACTTGCACTCACGTACTCCTTCGAACTGACAGCGTACGCCCGCCACTCCAACCTCCTTATTCTGGCCCGTACCTTGATGTATACAGAAGCGACATGACATTTACCATTGACTACAATGGTAAGATTGAGACGATCAACGTCGATCGACTCAAGCCAACATTCTTCGACCAGTCTGACTCTCTGTGCAACAAGCACCATCATATTTTGCGCCGCAACCTCAGACCAGTCAGTTCGCTGCAGCGGAAACTAAAAGCTCAACTGAGAGCACTCCTACTCGCCCTACTATCAATAGATGCGGTAGGACGCTCAAACCTCCAGTTTTTTTGGACTTTGTTACCACTTGCTATTTCACATAGAACGTGCATCCGAAATTTTCTTGCTCTTAGCAAATATTTCAAAAATTCACAAGAAAGACCAAAACGTCTTGCAACTTCCAAAAATGTGCAAAACTTTTTGAAAACACAAAAACCGCTTCGTACGCTTCGTGTATTGCTATGCATTTACGCTGCTATTTTATTTTACTTTCCAAATACACCGTTGGTTGGTTGCACTTTGGTTTCACTTTTCATTGGATCTCCGCACGCCAGCTGGAAGTGAAACGAACTTCCATCTCAACTAGCTGAGTGAATTTTACTAACTGTTACCCCACAAACAGTATTTTACCGTTTCGACGCCGTTGGGAGGACACGGATGGGAGCCCGCTAGGGTCTGATTGCATGGTTCTTTCCCAGCAGCTGCATCAAGTTTAACAGTCTGGTCTCACAAAAAGCTGGCTCGCGACGGACAGTCCTCAAGTAGATCTAAGAACTGCTTACACAATCCCTTCTGGGGGAAGGCTATGTATTAGTCTGGAGAATCCGCGGTTTGCCTGTACAAAATTCTAAAATTATTTCATTTTACACCTAGGCAACCGGTGTGGTTTGTTGAACTGTTCGCTGAGTACGAATGCTTGACTTGCTCATCGTCATTTTTGCTTGGTCCGCTTTTCGGATGCGATGCGCGACTGCCATGTGTGCTATGCATCCTCCGTTCCCCTAGCTAGAGCATCTACTTTGTCGCTTTTTATAGCTAGGCACAATGGAAGCTTTTGTAGGACTAGTTTCCAGGGTGTCTTGAGCCAACCATCGCAACTTCCTCGTCTCATGCATCTAACGACTCACTCGTGAGAACCGTACGATCCGTGCAAGAACAATTGGCCTCAATGTCCATTGCCAAACGAAGGAACGGGAGTCCCTCCCGTTCAAGCCAACCGCGTACTCGGGGTGTTAGTAGTTCACGTGGTATATGCTGGTACTAATGCATATTCCGTAACAGGATTCGGGAATGCACAAACCAGTGTCGCTTTTCCAATATGGAAAACGAACACGCCAGCTCGTAATGGCGATGACGCTGGCTGGCAAATGCGAGCCACGTCGCCTATTTTAATTGCGTGACGTAAGATCTGGCATGCGAATCCTCCTAGAAACTGGTGCCCAAGTTGGTGTTGTTCTCCCACGTCCAGAGGACCTGTATATTAGTCGATATGGCTGGTGGAAATGTCCGCTGAACACTCGTCATCCTACTGGTGACTTGATCAAAATACGTGATGGTCCTACACTATTACTGTAACAATAAAAGTTTTCCTGCAATCCGATCAGCCTTTCCGAACCACTCTCTGGGCTACCGCTACACGGCTACTTGTTAAAAGACGTTGGAAAACGAAAAATTGCAGGATGTGTTAGTAGTATCAAATCAGAGCGATCAGATGAGCCAACCGAGGGAGCCAGACGGGAAAATCGCAGGCGGATGTGACGGATTCGATTACTGGACTCGCATCGGCCGACGTTCGTTTGAGTGATCCCCGTTTGTTTAACTGAACCAAAGGAGGGATTTCATCGACTAAGAGGGGGAGTTAGTTATGGAGTTGAACCTGCAATTTATATATAGGAGTTTGGCTTGTAAACATGTCGTAATTCTTGATGCCATGTTTTTGACAAATAAGCGATTTTCCCTGAAGGGCGAAGTTCTACTTCAGGTTACTATCAGTAAGGCAACTGACAAGGCCACAAAAAGTAGCGTTGCCGTTTTTTCGCATTCAGGCGTGATGTTTTCACCAAATATTCCGGAAAGTTTATACCAAGCTCGTCACCAAATTGGGATCCCAGCATTATCCCGCTTTTGCTTATTTCGTTGAAGTGGCTGCAAAACGCAGGAGGTTTGTTACATTAGTTGTGAATCAAGTGGCTGTGTGCCTACAAATTGACATTGCCTTCGGTATTACGGGCACTTCCGAGACAACTTGGAAGAAGCTTGGTGGACCATCCGTGCAGGAAACAACGCGCGTTGCGACCAATGCTTCAGAAGTGCTTAACCTCGTTGGTGAACTTACATATCCCGTTATTTTCGGAAAATATTAATTGAAAGCAGTTTGCTCTGTAGCAAGTTACCCAAACATGAACTTACGTGGTCTTGATTTGTTTTGCGGTATGAAGCTTCTTGACGTCCCTTTGAATTCCGTGTAGAACAAGGTAAGCAATGAAGCTGCGCATTAAACCGAGACCCTACAGAATAAGTGTCCACAAGTTTTCAAGGGCGGTCTGGAAGTGTGCCCCGAAAACAAAGGTAAGTATATCCATCCGGGCAAACTTGAAAGCAGCCATCCGACCATAGCGGCCAGTTCCATCTACGGTGGTTTCAGTCGTTTTCCAAAGATTTGAGAGTATGTTGATGTAACTTCAGCATTTTGCCATACTAGCTTTGGTAAGACATCCGCTTAGTCAGCTGACATTATTACGGTATCTATCGACCATATTTTAAAAGTCCAGCCAACACCTACTCCATCAATGAACTGTGGAGAACCGACTACTGAGGTGTACCAAGATCTGCAGCATTGCTACGCAGGCTTTCTCTTGTTCTTCCCTTATTAATTTGTGGATGCATTAAAATAGAGCAATGGGATTCTACCCTTCTCCTTCTTTACCTTCTGCAAAATAGACGGAACCTTAGGTAATCAACTAGAAACAAAGAAGAGCCCCTACACCACAAGCAACCGTAGTTATCGTGATGGTCAATTACTGGCCATTTGCATCTCAAATCGTGATAGTCAATAAGCCAAATGCAAATCTTGGTCTATGTGCAAATTTTTCTACAAGCCTGAATGCTGCGTCAGATCATCATTACCCGCTACTCTTTCTGAAAGATCACTTTGCACCTTTGAATGGTGGCAAGCGTTATGACAAAACTGGACTTCTCCAACGCATAGCTCCAGACTTAGATATTAGGAGAAACGCGAGAGTTGTTAACAAGAAACCCCCATTGCGAGTTATTCCAACATAGGCGCCCAATATTTGTGGTTAACTCGGCCTCGGCAACTTCTAAGCAGAGCATGGACAAGGGGCTTAGAAGTAAGGTCATGCGCGACAGCATACCTGGTTGATATCATTATCATGGCATCAAACCCAGAAGAACTGAGAAAACGAACAGAAAACCTGCCTAACAGAATAAACGGGGATACTTTCCTACTGACAGTGGCCAAGTGTCAGTTCTTTATGACGTCCGTTAAATTCCACGAGTTTCTCATTGCTCAAACTAGGCGACGACCGGATCGGTCAAACATCAGAGCTATCAAGTACATGTCAAGATCTAAGGAGGCAACGACGCTGAAAATTTTCCTTGGTACGTTGAGTTACTATTGTGCTTACCTACTAACAACGCCCAATCTACGCCAAGCATTAAACAACCTGCTGATGAAACATGTACCATGGGTCTGAACTACTGAATGCCAAGAAGCTTTCGACGAGATCAAGTCGTTAGTATGTTTAGAACTGATGCTGGATTATTACAACTAAAAGCTCTCAATTGTCACCGCAACTGAGGATTCTGGCTGCGGAGTCGGTGCAGTAAATGCATACCTTGTTCCAGACGGATCGGAGAAGCCCGTCGCTCATGTTGCTCAATGCTTAACGACAGCAGAAAGCAAGCTTAGTCAAATGGATAAGGAGGCTCTAGCCATCGTGTTTGCCGGGAATTAATTACACCAAATGCTATTTGGTCGTCATTTCACCCGGTTAACTGACTGCAGACCGCTTCTTGCTATACTCAGCTCGAAGAAGGGAAGTACAGTGTATACCGCCAATGGGTTACAGAGGTGGTACACAAATTGCTGGGGCAGGATTTTAGCTTTAAATACCGGTCGACAAGCGATATCTGTCAGGCCGGTGCGTTGTCACGACTGCTGCATGAAAGGCATCGGCCAGAATGCGCCGTGATTGCAAAAATCTTCAGTGAACTGAAATTCACTCACGTGCCTTCAGATACTGTACACCGCTTCCCAATATATTTCAACCTGCTTTGAGACGAAACGTTACGGGACTCGTTGCTGACGCAAGTGAGCACAAGTAACTGCTCCCAGTGGCCAAGAAATTTTCGGACTCACAGCCACAGAGTTTCGCCATCGGCGAAATGCATTATTCATCGTACAAGCTTACATACTATTTGTTGCATACGTCGTCTTCTCGGCCCAGCCCCAATTGAAAGTCTTACAACAGTATCCTGTTGAACTTACGCGCTCCAACCGAATAAATGATCTAACAAAATGATACTTATACTAGTTTTTAGTCGCTTCTGAACTTAAAAATTTAACCCATTTATCTTCAAGTATTTTCTCTGTTGCAAAATCGTCTCGAAAATGAGGGTCCTTTTCCTAGCCACCACCAACGAATCCATAGTTAGTTGTTCACATTGATTTCGCATTTCCAATCAAAGGATGGAATTTGTTACTCATTATTGATGCATATAGTAAGTGGTCTGAGAACAACCAAATGTCCTAACCTCATATATATATATATATATTGGGACCTCAATCTTTGTACAGGTACTATGCCGTCGGATCCATGACAGATCACGGAAAGAAGAAATAAAAGAAACAACCTTTGAACGTTACCGACTCACAGTTTATGAGCTTTTTGGAGATTGTTCTATTTGGGGGATGTACGTATAATCCCCGCAACAGGTAGGGACACATGACCACCACGGAGTTTTGGTATGGAGCCGTGACTTTCAGCGTTTCCAAGCAGCAGCAATCGGCAGCTTTGGTTCCCCATCAAGTCAACGGAGAATATTCAACCGACACCAGCTTTCTCATCCTGATCTTTCGAGTTGTAGGTTGTCCAGCGCACTGCCTCCTCCAGCCTTAGTAAGCAACTGCCAACAAGACGCGACTAGAAGGTCGCTGAACGGGCATACACAGTACATGTCCAAGCCATCATAGTTGGCGCAGCGAGACAAGCGTATCAAGGGTGTAGCTGCCTCCACCAAAGACACACTGTCTGACTTCAACGTGAGTTATATGGTGCAGCCACCACATGCAAGCGATGAACAGCAAGCAACGGCTCCCGAAGACAGACAGTCGTCGCAGGTCATCGATACGAGCAGACCAAAGCTCGCCGCCGTACAACAGTACGGTTGCACTACACATCCGAGCTTTCACAGACCGACAGATGTCTTGGCGGCGCCATAAATGCCTCAGCTAGGAGAAGGCGAAACGAACTTGAGATGCTCCTCGCAATTCACTTCCAACCGCCCTACCAGCAAGGATGTTGCTTCCCAGGTTGACACAATTCTGTACAACTTCCAGCGTCTTACCACAGATGGTGAATGCAGGTAGGGAAGTCCATTAGTTTTGATAAAGCGCTTTGAAGTTAGATGGCAAAATGTGTAAGCCATACTTCAACGCTTCATTAATCAGGTGGTTAAGTGCAAGTTGCTCGGCATGTGGACCGTCACCTAACAAAACGATGTTACTAGCATGGTGCAAATCAACCACCCCAGACTTGCGAAGCCATTAACGCCAGCGTTTAACAAGTCTCCTAGAGCAGTTAGTGGACGTACTCAATGGAAAAATTGAAGGGAAATTGTGAGACAGAGAATCCTTCTCAAACATCATTGATGGTAACAAACGTAAGAGAGTGTTAGTCTTTAGCTCCAACCCTACTTGCGTTCAGACTATATGGAGCACGGAGTACTTATCCGGACTTCCCAGGAATGCCTGTTTTCAAGACAGTGCAAATATGCAGCCCTTTCGAGAGAATGGAAGGTAGCAGGAATAGCCAGAAACACAAAAATCATTTGCTTTTCATACACTTGGCAAAACTCTAGTACCTGGCGGAGTGTGAAAATCGAATCGATGTTGCCACGACCAGGGCGGAACCCAGTCTGTTCATTTCGCCGTGGCGTGTCACGCTTTGGGGATTGCCTGTAAAGTATGCTAGATAAAAAAGCTTACAAAGGACGGGAATCAAAAGCCTACCCCTGTACTTGTAGTACATTGTACGCCAGCCACTGTTGAAAGGGGACTCGACTATCGACTCATTTCAAAATGAGGAAACCTCCTCTTTTGCGCAGACTTCTGGGAACGAAGAAGTGAGTTTTCGAACCAGTAAATAGCCCACAGTTTTAAATAAAGCAAGAGGTCTGATGTTTTATGACGCTTTAGGGAGCAGATTTCCCGACAGATTTTCCGTCGTGAGGGAGGATCAGTGGGGATAGTCTACTCAGCACCAGTGCGCACCCCCAAGGAACCAGATTGAGCTAGCTGCCAAGAAAACTGCCATCAAAGATGTCCGGCCCATGGCTCCAGCGATCGTTGAAGCGTAATCAGTAGGGAACACTTCAGTTCGCAGGTTGCTTTTCCTACTACAGACTGGAAGCCTACAGTTACTCGGATGAGGTGGAACAAATTGCGGGTAATACCAGGGACATTAGCAAGTTCAAGCTCTCAAGCACCTTTGCACCAACAGGTCCCAAGTTCCTTCTGAAACCGCCTACGCGACGCTTGATCCAAAGATCGTCGTTCCTCAGTACAGCTAGAGTCGGCCGGATCAAGCGACGTCTGTCTATCAGCGACCAGGAGGCAGTGCAAATCCAGCTTTTGGTGGGTGACAAACAACTCTAGAACTAAAAGTACTGGCAGCGATTGGGGCGTTGTTGATCCGCATAAATTGAGAATTCGCATAATCGGCAGATGGCGAAGCAAACGATGTAATCAGCGAATCCAGATCCGAGGCTAAAGTCTTAACAGCTTGCAGCGTTTAGAATTTCGGTCGGTAGAGCGTACGTCTGAGTACTCCTCCAAAATGCAGCCATAGCTTATGTAATGAAATGCTTACCAAGTTTTCTACCTTCATTTCTTGCAAGCATGCTGACGATGTCGTAGTGGGATGCATAACGCCAAAAGCTGTCACATTTAATTTTATATTGCTCGTAAATAGCAGGATGGTAGTTGTAAGTTTGTTGTGGTTTTCCTCCCAGTAGTTCACAAGCTACATAGCTCAGCCTAGTCCGGATAAGCCCCAGACGCGTTTCGCCCTATTGCGGCTCGTCCGTGGTGCGCATTCCCCCTGTCCTCTAAGAAGGGTTGAACCCATGACCGCTAGAGGCAAATGCCAACTAGCCAGCATCTTAAGCCACTAAGACATGGGGAACGCTGGCTGCGCTACATAACTTACAAACTAACTGGGATATAGTGCCTAGTCGCAGGCTAACCAGTGGCAGTGCTAGTGAAAAATATGTGGTGCTATTTCACAATTAGTTTGCTATTTATGTAGCCCAGCAAACGTCTCCCATGGCTCAGTGACTTAAGCTGCTGGTTAGGTGGCATCTGCCTCTAGCGGTCGTGGATTCGATGCTCTTTAGAAGAACGCGGGAATACGCACCACTGACAGGTGCCAATAGGGCGAAACGCTTCTGGTGCTTTTCCGGGCTAGGCTAGCCATGTAGCCTGTGAACTACTGGAAAACCTCAGCAAATTTACAACTACACTCCTGCTACTTACGAGTAATATAAAACCCAATCGCATCTCCTGGTTTCCAAATTCTATGGATTTAGCGTCTAGTGTAGGGGTTCCCAACCTGGCGGTAATTACTCTGAAAGGAGCAAAATGGCATTTTGCGGGGTAAATATTAGTACGAGGATTGTGTCATCAATTCGTCGCTAAACAAGTTTAATAACAAAATCATCCGTATCAACAAGTGTCGGTAACTACCTCTGAACTTTGGATTAGCCAGCAGTGACCAGTTATTAGTCACTGCAACAAGATGACGCCTCTATCAGCACTCGTGGCTATCGTCAGGCAGTCGTTCGCCGGGGCGAAGTATGGTGTGGATTGCAAACTATTAGTTGAGCCTTGGTCAGACGATCAGGCAAGATGACGAGCGATTGTTTCCAGGTTAGAAGGGTCAAAACGGGCGGTTGGTGTTCACCACGTATCGTACAGATTGTTGGTGTTAAGTTATCACGCAGGAAGGACTTGGAATGTAGGAATGCAACACGTCAGAAGGTAATGAGCCCTGTCATGTTTGACCATGAATCACACACGAAAGGATCATATGATGCATTGAATGGAGATAATAGCAGGCGTTTGAAAGTGCGCAGAACACCGCGCTTTGGGTTACAAAACGGCAGAATCAGCGGATAGGACGCCAGCGACCATTGGGTGTTGGGTTGATCGCATTCATCTGCAGTTGTTTTGACAAGAAACCATAGCAAGTGAGTGCTTTAATTTAGTGGTTTTGCTATCGAAATTACGTGTTTATCTTCAAACGGTTACGATAATGCCAACTACATTAAAGCACGAAAATATTCAAATATATAGATATATATATATATATATATATAGCATTTAGTTGCCGTGGTTTGCAGGAATCATGTCTTCTGGAATAAAGTGGTCTTACAAGGAAGCTATTCTGCAATGGGGCTTCACCAATTCTGTCGATAAAAACGTTGAGATGCCGCAATGTGATTTTGCAGCAAAGTGCTCACGGGGGAGAGCATGAAACCCAGCAAATCGAAAGAGCACTTCGACCGAAGTCATTCGCAGTTTGTAGGAAAAGATATTACCTTTCTCAAACGGAAAGAAGCTGCCCTCAAACGTTCGAGCCTGGATACACTGGGCTTCACTTTTCAGTCAATAGAAGCTGGTTTTGAAGTGTTGTACCGCATCGCTCTCCTAGTCGCCAAAATCAGCAGAGCGCATACTATAGGAAGGATTTAATATATTCTTGCATAATGGATGCCGTGAAGCTCGTTCTTGGAGAGCAACATGCAGAAAAGCTAAGTATGATATCACTTTCTAACAACGCAATCAAAAGTCATATCGAGAATATGAGCAAGAATATTTTGAATAAGGTGCTCAGCGAAATAAAGTGAAGTTCTTTCTTTGCAATACAGTTACATGAGTCCGACAACGTTGCGTCCTATTCCCAGCTACTGGTCTAGTTTCGGTACATAAAATGCCACCGCTTCAAAGAATAGTACTTGTTCTCAGAATCACTGAGCACCACTAAAATTGGCGAAGATGTTTTTTGAACAGTGAGGGATTTTCTCGAGGAGAAGGATCCACAGTATTCGAGGTTTGTAGGTGTCTGTACAGACGGAGCACCATCCATGTTGGGCGTCGGTTCTGGATTCCAAAGATGAGACAAAATTTTGCTTTGCACTGTACCTTCAGCCACTGCATGATACATCGTTATGCTTTAGCAGTGAAAACTCATCCGCCTGTTCTGTTGGACATGTTAACCAACGTAGTGAAAATAATAAATGTCAACCCCGGTAGTGCGACATACACTAGAGTTTTTAAAGTGTTGTGCAATGAATTTGGAGGCAAAGTCGACTTGTTTTTATTGCACACGGAAGTGCGTTGGTTATCTCAAAGCCGGGGGTTGCACTGAGTGCTCGAGCTTCGAGAAGAAAGTGTAATGTTTCCTGAAAGGAAGGAGCTGCATAAGCGTAAGGTGAACCGGTTAATCTTCATGATAACAGACAAGGTATTTATTTCTAAACTAGCATATCTTGCAGATTCTTTTGGCGAAATAAATGCACTGAACCTCAGCTTGCTAGGAAATATAGTTAATATTTTAACTGCTCAGGATAAGGTTGCCAGTTTTCTTATTAAAATGCAGCTTCACCAACGCAGAGCAACAGTTGACGATGTGTCGACGTTTCCAGAACTATCAATGGTGCTGGCTGGAAGAAACGAAAAATGCGCTTTCACAGATGTGATAACTTGCCACTTCATCAGTGGTCCATTCCATCAGCAAATATTTTCCTGATTTGGAAAATGGCCAAGTAAATGCCTTGGTGCTAAGACCCTTTTCGGTGGATGAGGAAGTCTTTCCGGATACTGCCCTCGAAGCAAAACCACAATTCCTAGGGATGCACAAAGATAACGAATTAAAAATAGATCTCCAAAGCAGACCACTGGTAGCACTTTGAAGAAAAATAGGTGGTGAGTATCCATCGCTATCGGAGAGAGCATTGAGAATTTTTATCCCATTTCCGACCACTTGTAGATATGAAAGTGGATTTTGACAATCATTTCAATGCAAACAAAAGTGAGCAATCGAATGAATCTGGAGCAGGATTTCCGAGGTGTATTAGTAGAAACTGAACCAAATATACCAGAAATGGTTAGCAATAAGCAATTTCAACCGTCCCATTGATGCATTTCGCGTCTTGATTTCATACAATGTTGTACCAAACAACTGCTTTCTTTCTTTTATTGATCCAGTTATTTCAAATAATGCCCATGGAAGAGTAAAACACAGTGTTGTAAAGAGATCTCTTTTCGGCAGTTCACATCAGGGAAATACAACTACAGGACTGAAAAATGCATTAGTAAAGTGGTGCAAGCAACAAAGAGGACGGATGGGACGATTTGAACAGTTTTAGCATGTTCATTTGATGCTCGAATCGATTTAATCAGGTGACATCGTGATCGGGCTAACCGACAGCTAAATAACTTGTGTAAACAGAAAAGGTACAATTACTAAGCAAGTAAAATTAGTTAATTACGTAAATAAATAGTACCCGGTTAAGTGAGATACTCCGGTGAACCTTATCATCAGGGCCTTGGCAAAGTCAAGGTTGCACAATCACCCTATGCTTGCATAGCTCTGGTTGTGTTAGCCTGATCGCGATGGCTTCAGCTGTCTGCAGAAGGCGTTTCCTTAGTCCTTTCGGGTATCGCCTTGCTACGGCGCAATAGACTTCGAAAGCATCTTTTGTCAAATTCTGATGCCCACTACGAATCAGATGTTCCATAATTGAGCTGTTGCTACTTCTGTGCATGCCTCTCCTCAATGACCCTGGACAATGTTCAGCCATTCGTACCGACAGACGCCTGGTCGTATGCCCGAGGTACTTTGCACCACAGGTGCAAATAAACTGGTAAACAATGTACGATTCGGACGACACTGGTAGTCTGTCTTTAAGACGCTGAGCTATGAATGGAGCGGTCTCTGCAACTACGTGCCGTTGGGCGGCCGGGTAGGTTCTTGCTACGGCATTAGAAAGTCTTCTGTTTAGGAGATCGAAGGCGATATCTCCCTTAAAATGAACAGTGAGAAACACATCCTTCTTCGGAACCATTGCTACGGGCTTATCCCGCTCACGGGTCATGGCATGCTTTTTGATGAAAGGCTCTGGGTATCCATTCGTACTCCTTGGTTTGATTCGCAGACTTGTGACTGCATGTATACTGCTACATTGACTCTACTGTACCGGTTTTCTTTTCTATGGCTTACAAAAGAAAGAATATACATTGATATGATGGTCCATAAAGCTTATTTCCAGACACAGCGGATTGTCTAGAGAATTGCTAGTGGATGTTTTTGTCAACAAGCACCTAGATGCATGTACCAAATTTTCTTTCATAATTCTAAACGACTCGCTTCATCTACTACATTGTGACCTACCAAAACATTATCTATTTCCTCTACCCGATCCAAATTTACGATTCTATTTTTATGTGTTATATCTTACCGACATTATGTGCTACCGCACCTGTCCTGCTTGCTTGTTGATCCAACCAAAATTGTCTGTATGAAGTGAAACTTGTTCCTCGAGTGATAAGTGTAGACATTTTACGCCATTTTTATAACAATAAGTTCAAATACATCACTATCCGCACTGATAGTGTAGCACGTTGAAATTGCATCTACCCGGATACATAATGCCTACTTTGACTTTGTAAACCAGAGCGTGTTCGGTGTCCAGACAACTTGACCAGTATAGTCAGCAGACTGTTACGCTTTCACGCCACCTGTAGATTATTGCAATGTCCTGAAGCTGCGACCACACTTGCGTTTGAGAAGCCGGACGTCATGTAGCTGTCTGCCATTCCGTTTGCCGAAAACTTGTGCTCAAAACAAAATGGAGATGATCAGAACAGCGTCATTAGCCTGTTTCTATTGTCTGATCAACTGCCACCGAGGCTAACACTACCCCAAGCTGTTGCTCGCTTGGTGGTAGGCAGCTCAGTGTGCATTAGAAGATCCGAAAAGACTGACAATATCAGACATTTTGAGGATCTCAGGAGGTCGTGTAGCTGTTGAAGCAATCCGGGACTGCTTCTGGGCTGCAGTCTGTAGGAACGTAGGCGGAGATTAAAAACAAGGCAAGCGTTACCTCTCAACGCCTACTAAGCTATCCATAGTTTCGAGTCAACTAGACACAATGCACAAGCTAACGCAGCAGCTGAAGCACATCGTTTATATACTTATCAGCAACAAAATGTGCCGATGTATCGTGCCTTGGGTCACGTTACTAATCGAAGGAAGCTGGTCGATCCGATGTTTGTCGACCATCATTTTCCACTTTCGGCCAGTAAGTAAATTCCTGATCCAGCGGCTCACCAACATTATACACACGCAGTCTGTGCAGTAGGGCCACGTTGATCCCTTTGGCAAGCGCCGTAACTTAATCAGTATTAATGACATCAACCGGTTTTCCCTGTTTTAGCTCCAGCAACAAGTTGTGCGTCGTTGCTAGCAGGTTTGTTACGAATGAGCGACTTTACCCAAATCTATGTTGTGCAGGCGTCAAGAACGGTCCGACTGGAGAACTCCCTACTTTCTGATCCTCTATTGTGCCTATGCCAAAACAACGGTCAGGCGGATCGACCGGTAGTTGTCCACATTGCTCGGATCTCCGCCGTTATGTATTCGCTTTAGCTCCACCATCTGTCCAAGCAAAGCCTGCACAAAGATAGCATGGCTCGCTGGTTTGAACGTGCTTTGGGGATGGAGGACGTTGTGCTCCCCGTCAACACTGGCAAGCTTTGCTAACAATAGGTCCCTTAGCAGCCCATGGGTTCGCTGAGCTTGGCAATTTTGTTGCAACCGTTTCGTCACCAATCGTCACCGCGTTTGCACCATCATCAGTGCGTAGTTGAGTGGCGTGCAGTAGCGTAGAGTAGCGTAGAGGAGCCTCGGTGAGATTGCGTTGAGCGTGGTGTGCATGCGTATTTTATACCGCCGTGGTTGGCCGTGGAGCCGAGCAATCCTATTGGTTGGGACTTCGATCCGCGTTCAGCTTGGTTGATGGGGCAGATGACCTTTGACGTGGCCTCCTTTTGTTCCGTGGCCATTGTCTGCTTGCACTTGCGAGCGAGTCTGCCGTCAGAACTGCAAGTCTGGTGTCAAAGAGATCATTTGCGAGACGGATATGTCTCTGCTCACGAAGCAACAGAGGTATTTGGACCGCTCGGCTGAGCACTTTACACGCAATCCAATTGACCACCGTCCGCGCATTTCACCTTGTGCTCCGCACTGGCTCGTCCCATTGAATCCATCCAGCAAAGCGGAAGTCTGCATCGAGACCCGATATTTGAGCGCTTCAAGTCTTTTGACTCAGACATACACTTTTCGGGGCTCTTAAGGCACGACAAGATGACAATAATTAATAAGTTGACGTCGCTTTTCGCCATAAGCTGGCATGAAAAATTGCCTTCCTTTTATTGCTGGATCAGTTATTGTACCGGATTTTAAGAAATGCATTCATATTTCGTGTTTTGCTCATCGAGGAATTAGTCGTTATTTCAATTGCTTCCAAGCTAATGTCATCCATTCTATCTTCTAGAATATCCCCAATACGGAAAACCTACTACCATGATGAACAAGGTGGTTTCCGTTCCAGACATGTATACGTTAGTCAAAAATTTATACCATCAATTCTGCGAACATCACCACATTTACTACAGGACTTCTATCGCGCATCCGTTGGACACACGGGGTTCATTTGGCTCGGTTGATCGACCTGTTTTAGATGGTTGCTTGCGGAAGTACTGGGTGCCAAATAAGTACACTGCAATCCGTCAAGCACTATGTCTTCATTTCTCAGGAAGATTGAGAGTTAATTACAAGCTGTGTCCGCTTTTTGTTATCAATCGCGTTGTACTACTGGGCTGCTCTATGTCACTGATCTACTTTAACTTCACTGTCGTAAACATGCTGTTGAGAGCCTCAAAATATTTTTAAAATTTTGGCCTTGAGTTTCAACCGGGTAAGCGCGCGACCGATATATTATGCCAAAGATGACGTCTTGCTTAGCGGTTGCAACCTCTACTTTTGGCATGGGCTTCGCCCCGTCGAATTAACAATTTGCTGATTTAGGTAAGTATAAACTGGAGCTGTGTTTCTGCTGGCAGTACTGTCTAGTAGAAAGTTTATTTCGCAACGGCCTTTCTCCATCTGGGGCACTTATGACGTCATCGTGATGTCTCCCGCTCAATAAAGGGCCGTGTTAACTGTGCCTTCGTGCGTTCAGTATTATGTAGGAACAAGCCCTGGCTAATATGCTTGGAGCAAAAGCGTCGTCTTTCCATCTTAGACAAGAGTTATTTGCAGTGGATAGCTCATGTGTGTTGGCGGCTCCACTTTCATAGTTATGACATTTGATGTCGAATGGTGGGGAATACGAGTAGCACCTTCCAAAAGCTGGCTTAGTTGCACCAGTTGAGATGACTCGGTCACGTCTTAACTGAAACGCCTGAGTGCTTGCCGCACCGCATTCCGTACGTACATGCAGCACCAGGCTAAATACGACCGCGTCGTTGTCAGTCTTTCACCTGGCGACAGCACATGATGTCACCTGCTGAGTGCTCAAGTCTTATTCGTCGGAGGACGTCCATTGTGTTGGATGGCGCATAACGCTGTCTCCAAGTACTTGTCTGTCAGTGTAATCTATACTGAAACGTATGGATTCTCCCCACTGTGACTACACAAAATATGATGAGATCAAAACTTGTGCTCAAAACAGTGCTAGATTTCGCGCCGTTGTTATTAAAATAGGTCTCTCATTCACCATGAAACGCAATATCGGTAGAGATTTGATTCATTATGCCTAACTGAAATTCTGGACTCAAAGATAGATAGAACATGACAAGTGCGTCCACAAATTCCTCCAGACTTTAATATACTGTTGATTTCGACTCGATTATGTTGAACGTGATCAAGGTAAATTGAGTTATTGTGACAAGCGATAATTACCACAATGCGGAGTAGCGTGCGCAAGTGAGCGGCGAACATGTATTTGCATTGCCAAGTCAATCGGGTTACAATCAGCCTGAATATATCTAGAACGTTATCCCATTAACTTTCGTCTTCTGTATATGAACTTGGAAGCTAAACGAAATCAAGCTCGACTAGAGCACGTTAACTTACGCATAGCCAAATGCGTCCGTTTCGCGTCATTTACTACCTCCCTAAATGTTTTTATTATAAATAGTCTTGGATCCTGCTATTCCAATTCTGCGAACACATTAAGGTGTTCGCCCGCATTGCTTCTGCGTGCATTATTGCATAAAGCAACTACGCGGAAATTCCTGTCCTCTGCAAATTGTGTGGCTTAAATGCAAGCTGAATGTGAGCCGCAATATAGCATGGTTGCCTTATTAGTCCATGCGGCTTGTAACATCTGATTGGCATTATTTATTGTTCCGTTGGTGAAACGTATTAAGTGCGGTCACCAATTCGACAAAACGAGTGCGTAGTGTTTTTACAATGCGTGAGAGTCAATGACATAGTGGTCACCAAGAAGACCCTCAGGCGTGAAGAATCTTTTGTGTCAAAACCGAAACGTCATAATAATATATTAACCGGTCTTCTACCAAGCCTTCTGAAATCATGACTTCCCGATCAGTTCTAAAAATGTTCCGTGATATCGAGTAAATCATGTCCACTTGACACAGAACTATCAATCCTGGTGCACAGCCAGTTTAGAAGTGGCCCTGTTCGCGCCCTGCCGAATGTACACACACTTATTGCTCTAACTGACGCCCAAATGCAAATTCTATTTATCCGCCATCTGTAGCGTTTTTCTTTGCTTGGCTATCGTTTTCACAGCCGATATTTTATGTACTTGTGTCACCGTCAGTCAGTAGCTTATAATACGAGTACTTCAACAAACGAATGATTAACCCTTACAAATACCTGATTGTTCGTCATATAACTTAATGCATTTCTGGGGCCGTGTATCTCACAAAATGTAGAGCGGCACATTGTACTGCATGAAGTATAATTATAAAAGTTTCCGTTTCCTTAGTTCTATTCTGATCAGTACAATCATAAGAAGGGATCAGGCGTCCAGTTAGCCACTGAATGAAACGTTTAAGATAACTAAGCCAGGGGCCATTGGACGATGCCAATAAGTTGGATTTTCATTTGGGTGGATTCATTTAGGACAAACGAAGTCATGATACCTGTGGCCAACTCCGGGGAATGGCCGCTTGGCCAAGGTGAGAGGAAGGCTGCATGCACAGTGGCCCTGTATTTGGGCCATTCATGCTGGATCTGATGGTGATTGCCTCAGCCATCTTTAAGAGACACCACAAGATCGCGTTGAGATAACTAGAGGTTCGGAGTAAACGAATTTAAATGCAGCCACTGAAGGGCAACTGCTCTATCATTACGCTGTAGGTGTTTGTAGCATTGTCACTTCATTGCGACCCTAAGCAGTATTTTGCCAATGGCTTTCAGCTACATCTGGTTGTCTGTCCGGGACATATTACCTCAGAGGTGTAGTCAAATTTGTGTTGTGACATAATTCGGTCTGGAGCGTGAGGATATTCTTGGGATGCTGGGTGACAATTGATAAAGTCTATGAAAGCACAAGCGGTAAGTCGGCTGGTTGGGCTCTGGCCACTGCGATTGAGAGTATTCTTTACAATAATTTAAAGGCAGCAGCTTACAGTGAAACTGAGAGAAACATCTGTTCTTGTATGTTTATGTAGTTATCCAAACGCATACGAATGGTGCCGTACATTTTAATAAATGTTAAGAACCATCCGTACCCTTGGAACTTCTGAAACATGCAATTTTTCTTCTCATCCAACGTCTCCTAGTTACATATGCAGGGGGCGGGATAGCGCAATGAACGAAGTAACTACCGCTGACTTCCACGTTACTGCGGAGCATGGGACAGAATAGCCCCTCACCAAGCGACGAACTTAACAAGATTAAGCCAGCAACCAACTTATGGCAGTATAAGTAGCTTTGTCTGCGTTCTGAGTATGGGGAAGTAGTAGAGGGAGTCGGATGGTATAGGCCGAAATTCGTCACAACGTACTCACTCGGACAGCGGGCACAAGCACTGTATGTGCGTTACATCCTTTCGCGAAGAAACAGCAGTGCGCATTTTACCTGACACTGTTAGGGTTCGAAACCGCAGTGCGACTGTTGCCAGTCCGTGTTTGAGAATACTGAGCTACGGGGGACGGCAAAGGTACTCGTGAACAACTTATCAGAGGTGACAAATTTCAACCTAAACCATTCAACTCCCCTTAATAATGACCTGTAATCAGTAGGCAGCCTAAACTGCTTATGCTGCCATAAGTTAATGGAAGGTTTAAATGTAGTACATTCATCGCTTGGTAAGGGGATTACTCTGTACTCTACACGGCAGTTACGTACAACTCAGTTGGGTGAGTGGCACTATATCACATCTAGTTGTGTATTCACGATAGTCGTTGCCGTCGGCCGTAGCTCAGTGGTCTCAACCACGGACTGGCAAACATAGAGTTGCGGGTTCGAGCCCTACCAAGGGTTCAATGGAATGCGCACTGCTGATGATTTCCGAAAGGATGAAACGCTCGTACAGTTATTTTTCGGGCGCATCGCGGCTGTTGAGTGAGTCAGATTGTGACGAATTTCTGCCTATAACATTCAACTCCCCTACTACCCTTTTGTAATCAGTACGCAGACCAAACTGCTTATAATGCCATAAGTTAATTGGCGGCTTGATTTTTGTAAGCTCGTCGCTTGGTGAGGGTGCTACCCTGTCTTCTGCATTTCAGTAACGTGTAAGTCAGTGGATAGTGAGCGACAATATATCACATCCAGTTACGTATTCACGATAGTCCTTACCGTCCGCGGTAGCTCAGTGTTCTCAACCACGGACATGCAACTGCTGAGTTGCGGGCTCGAGCCCTACAAGCGTCAGAGAAAATGCGCAATGCTGAAGATTCGCGGAAGAATGGCGCCCGCGTACAGTGCTTTCTAGGCGCTTACTGTCCCTATACATGAGTCTAGATGTGCCGAATTTCGACCTATCCCATTCAACTCCCCATGCTACTCCTCTGTAAATAAGTACTTACTATGTTGCACAGGTACACTGCTTCACAGGTGTTTGGATTAGCCTGGTCTTGCAGGCTTCCCACTAGAGAGCCATAGTACCACCGCTTTATCAAATCTTATAAAAAGATTCATTTTCCTCTGTTTTTAGGCTTGCTAGAGCAATGTGTGCATAGTTACATTGAATTAATGTATGGGAAAAGCTCTCCGTTCAAAAACTAGATTAAAAATATCATCAAGTAACCTGCATTCAGCAGTGTGGTCAGTGGTTGCATATCTCCACGTTGAAGCATAGATGGGAATAACTCCGAAGTCATCTTATTAGGGACCCCATCAAAACACCGACAATTTGTCAATGGTAGATTTTATCGAATAGGAAGTATCTGTTGAAGATGTGGCGAAAAATCTGTTCCTTTACGGTACGTGCTAACACAATAAAGACATGGTTATCCATGGTACTGTATTCATAGATAAGATTGGGATTGTTAGCATCGGGATGTAGGCAAAGAGAGACTCTACGTCGGATGGCAGCATGATTTTGCTTTCCCTGCCACAATATTCTGCGTGTATAACAATTGCAAAGGCGTCATTTAGTGGGTGAATGGGTGGATGTTTGCGTACCGATTTCAAGACCAAAGAGAGATGAATTGCGAAGGAGACGATGGTAGGGAAACTATGGTCAGTCAGTCTATATCTCGATATTTGTGGCTTGTGCCATCCGGAAGTTTATACACGCTGGAGAATATGACTGCACTGAAGTCAGCCGATGGAATAAGAAGCTGTTTATTGGGTTCGCTCAGATAGTATTCTTAATACCTTCAGAGATCCTGAATCAAATGAAGGCCGTTTTATGTTTCGAACTTCATCGCGCAAAATTTGTTTGGCTATTAGATTGCATACGTAAGAGATCCCATTCCTTAGTATCCAACCAGGACCTGTAGATTGACTGTGAAACATTAGTTCATGATTTTACTTCAAATCTCTGATGACGTCTCTGTGTTTCGTCGACAAAAGATCCGATGATTTTGTTATGTGGCGTGCACCAGTGTGGTTTTGAAACTACCACCTGCATGAAAATTTGAGGGTGCTGGCTTCGTTAGCTGGTGCATTGGGGGTCCAACTGGGTCTACCTATTCAACTGATCATCAGTGTTGCGAAAAGAAAAACTTTGTTCCAAGCTTCACAACGCCTAATTACGTTCGATCCATTTGCTGGGTGAACGGGTTGTGGTCATAACCTTCCAGATAACGTGGAAATTTTGGTCTCTTTCACTTTGGTTGCAGTGTCCGTACTAATTTTGCCTATTCTTGCCCCTACATCAGTTGGCACAGTTCTTACTTCTTAAACTTGAAGTCTTTGTGTGTTGAAAGGATTCAAGCTCTTCGACAGTTAAGTGGTAGCGAGCCTATACTGGCTTTAGCTCGATTGTCTTCTGTTCAGCTTACAATGACCGAACTATTTATTTGATTCGTTCTTTTAAATGTAGTGGGCTGATTAACACCATCAAAAATATAAATTTCGCACGTTGCTCTTTCTTATTTTCACCTTGTACATAATATCGTCTACCAACATATGGCATGAGGTGCTGTTCTGGTGCAAACTCTCAGACAGCGTACAAGTGTCAAACGTTTACCTCCAACCAAAACCAATCGCAGTGCTACCGCATGTTAGCAGGTGGTTGTGGCTTGCTAATTACTTCGATTTGTGTCTGTGTTCTCTTGATTTTACTGTTTTCTTATTGCAATGTCCCCAATGAGCTGGATGTGTGTGGTGTTTTCATACAAATTTGTAGATAATACAGTAAGGTCCCTCGTTATTTTCAGCGTAAACTTAGCCTTCAGTCAGTCTTGATACCTCTGCAGCTTAGTCGCTGACCTACATCTGCCTAGTCCATGCTAATGGGTACAAGTAACCCGTTGTTTTCAGGCTTAAGCTGTGAAGTGGTACTGTTAAAGAAGGGTGAACTCAAACATCAGGTCTCTGTGGTTGCAGTAAGCAGGTCATTCGGGCACTTCAGAACAGTGTGTAGTTATCCGGTATTGTTTCAGTGAGTAGATTTATCTTTGTTCATCGGTATATATTGCACTGTGAAACTCATGTCATGCGGCACAACATGAATCTCCTACAGTCGACGATTTTAACAGTTCTTCTAACTGTAGCCGGGCTCCTAAAAGGTACGTAGAACAACATTTTCTATTTCACATATACTGTGAACGTTTTCGTGGTTATAAATCGCAGAACTGTTGAAATAATCGTAGGAGCGATGTGTGTTCCGATAAACTTTTGCAAATTTAGTGGGGCTAATAAAATATTGCGCCTAATAGGAGGCACAAGCGCAGATTCCTGAACACAAGCACCACTAGCTCTGTAGGTCCCATTGGGACACATTCCACTGTTTGGGCGTGCTTGTGTACAAAGGAATATATCTAGCAATTTAATCGTTTACTGATTTTCACTCATAAATGCTGTTGGTCGTAGGGAGAATGAAATTATAAAATACAACAGATACCCGAATGTAATGCAGTGTGATACAACCTGCGTCATATAAAGGAAACATATTTCACATTCACGATGAAGTGCTATGTGGCACAACTGAGTCCATCATGAAAACTTTACACGGTCATGAATAGAAAAGGAGGATAGCGGAAGTGAAAATGCAGTACTGAGAGCCAATAAACTAGTACTATATATTTGGCATGAGTAACAAGTTGCAGTTTAATTCCTTCGCTTCTGTTATCCCACAACATATAAGCTACATTTTGATTTTTGTCCACCGGATGGCATGGTGTCCGTTTCGAAAGGATTTGTATTAAAATTGGTATATTCTCAGCTAGATGACGCATGGCGCCAGCTAAGCGGGTCTGATCATAGATAAAAACGAACTGCAGACTGGTTTTACAAAATTGCTGTGCAAAAGCATTTGGACTTCAAATTACATTAATACTTACGCCTTTGATTTCGTTTAAAAATTCGTCGGAATCCACGACGATTGCAAAACTTTCTTATCCGTTTAGGCGGATGAATAGGGCAAAAGTGTAAAATAAAATAGTTATAGGAGTTACTTGACAATATGTACATAGAAAATGTAGTTTAAGGATTCATACAATTGTTACATAACGACAAATTATAGATAGTGAAATTGTAACAGCAGACACGATAACACGACAGGCGGTAAAACTGCATCCATCATGAGACAAATCAACTAGTACTAAGGATTTACCTCACCCTAGTGGTAAGAGGTGATAACATAGGACAAGTGGAATTGCGTACAGTGCGTCCATGTTTTGCAGTCACTCATGCCTTTCACCTATAAAAAGGAAGCACTACATGAATGCTATGGAAAAAGCTTGCTTGTCCAACCCACCAATGTGCGCATGTTTTTCAAACGTCATCAGTGGGTCTTCAAGCTAAGTAAAAGCACAGTGAGAAGCTGTTTAGATAAAACAAATCGAAGCTAAATCTCATTGATCCAACTCATTTATGTGTCCATGTTTACAAAGGTCACCAACGAGCCATCCATCTGAGTAACACGAAGAATATAACAGTATGGACTAATTGAAAATCATGGATCTCATTTATGCAACATATCGAATCGCCAGCTCGTTCACATAAATAGAACAACATGCGGTTTTTAATTGAATTAATCATTAGTGATTGGCAAAAGAGCGTTTGCATATCAGATCCCATAGATTGGTCAAGCGGTGAAGTGCAAACGGAAAGATTTAATACACAAACAACCAAAGCATATTGAAATGATATATTAGTAACACGTTTGTTTTAATGATATGGCCCTATGCAAGGAATTTTACATGTTCTCATGGCCAAGGGCACACGTAAAGTAACATCGGTCCTCTCACTAACCTCCACCGATCTGGGGGCGTCAATGCTGATTCTACTTTCAAAAAACTAGCTAACCGCAAAATCTCATGTGTATTGGTACATATAATAAAATATATATTTAGCTGACTGCGTCACACAGTAGCTTGTTTAAATATTGCTAAATGATTCACAAAACAACTGAGTTTGTAAAAGCGATCCTGGGATGGCAGATCTAATGAAGGACGCAAGTCATTAAGTAAATCACCGTGTTATTGAATTGTAAGATTCTACATATGAGGTTACTGAGTGGGTTGAGATTATATGGTGATGGCTTCTTGACTAGGATCGATCAGTGACGTTTACACAAACAAGTAAACTAGCAGAGGCTTACACTTCCGCAGTGTGAGACAGTCTAAAAATGAATAATCTGATTGATTTGCCTGCTTGGATGGCAGAAAACTGATTAGTTTTCGAGTTATACAAAGCAGTCCGCTAAACACACTGAGCAGCCGACTGTAATGAAGTGTGCAAATAACAATGCTTTGGCATCAAGCAACCGACCAAGGTCTCGTCAGTCAAAATACATGTTAATCTTAAGGATCCTGTGGCTCGGTTAAGAGCCTGTAAGCTGTATTTATTTGATCAAATTGCTATGATGTGTTTGATCTACGGCACAGATGAAGTGGATCTCAAATGCTACACAAGTAGTCTCTAAAATTGGACTTCGATTTTGAGAGGCTCCATGTATACACCTTAATAAAATAGCTATGTATCATTTAACTACCGTTACTCTTGATCAGGGCACGTGAGTAAAAAATACTACATGTTGGGGTACATTTGGTCTGCGCCTGTTACCTGCGATTTTCGTTTCTTCCACTTGAGTTGCCACTTCGTTTTGCCATTTCCTGTATGCACTCTGTGTGTTCTATTCTCAAGTGATTTTGCCCAGTCTACTGGGTGAATAGCTCGGACTACTCGTCAGATCACCAACACACACTTCAAAATTAGCCGTATTTAAAGCTGAATTTTATTGTTTTACTTGTTTTTACTTATATTAGTTCTTACCAGAGGCGAAACTCAGCGACACGTATTCACAAAACTGACAAGTTACAGGGCATATCAATAAAATTTGTAAAGCTCTACTGGACAGAAATGCAAGCCAATATATGGTCAAGTATAAATTAGTTGTTCGTCAGTTATTTAGAACCTAGTGCGATTTTTGTAGCCCAACAACACAATCGTCCGATAAGAAGCCAGCCAAGTTAAACTATGAGGGTATTGGGTTTACCATTCAATAATCCACATTATTTTTCTTTTTATGTACCCAGCATATTTACCATACCGATAAAAGGATGTGTGCTACAGTTTAATATTAACCCCTCCCTGGTGCATGAAGAGCGGACTTGGCTTAAATTAAATTCAAACGAAGCAATACAGCCCTCTTAGAACGGTTCCTATGGGACCGCGTTCCATGCAGGATAGTCCCTCGAATGCTTTCACAGGTAATACAAAGCTTCACCTCGCCTTGTGCTGATGCAGTGTAAAGACAAGTATTTATCAGCGCATTTAACCCATCACTTTTCCTAGGTAACTATATGCTGAGGTTAATGTTGCATTCCTCATTTTTCTTAGCCGCAGCTGGGCTACAACAACATGTAAACAAAACCTTATAACCTAGATAAATTACACTCTGGTTTTGTTGCCTTGCTCGGTTCTGCTATTACGCCGCCTATATCGTGTCAATTTTGTGTGATAAGTTTTCATTTACTTATAGTATGTTTGCTTGATTGACAAAGTGCAGAGGACAGGGCTGATCCCCACGACTACGGTTCCCTTTGCAAGCCGTCACCAATCGAGGTGGCATGTAAGCTTCAATGCGAGTTCGTTCACAACATGCATGTCAGCGAAATATGAGCCGCGTTATAACTCAGTTAGGTATCCGTTGGGGCCGTCCACCGCCATCACCCATGGCTCAGTGATATAAGTCGCTGACTTCTAAGTGGAAGTTCATTGGCTGGAAGCCGGCAGGATGCAGCTGGCGCGGACTGCTGACGAAACGGCCGTCTAATGCTTACCTAGGTTTGTGGTTGCCGTCCGATTTAGTCTGGCAGCGAAGAATCCTCGTCAAAGCACAACAAAGCCTCCCTAGTTCTCCCTAATAATCAGTAATAGCCCTGACTGTCCGGCTTAGTCTGGCTGTCACGAGTATTACACAAAAGCTAGGTAATACTTTGGCAATTACCGACATAATCAGCTGTATACATTTGTCGATTTCCTTTTTCCCCCTGCGGGGGATTAAACACATGACCGTACACTCGCTGTATATCCACGCCGACAATTAAGGATGTGCATCAATTCAAATCATTTAATCGGAAGCCCCTTATAAATTTGAAGGTTGTTATGATGTTGGCGTAAAGCTAAGGGTTCAGATGATGCGTCGAATCAAATAATTATGTGTATACACATAATCATAATTCACTTAACACTTCACTTTTAGCGAACAAGGAATTTATCTTACTTGATAAAAATACCAACAACGCTCCACTACGCAATCTTATGGTACCTACATCCTAGAAAAATAAATAGTAGAGAATTTTTACTCGTAAAATCTTCCAGCCTGGTAGACCTGAAAAGCTGTGTTAAAAACTGTAAGCTTTTCGTTCTATAGACTCCTAGTAGAAAAATGTACCGCGTTACTTTTATGGAATGCATCGAACTCAAGATTGATTCGGTGTATACGGGCAAGATTTTGGACGCACTATCAAATTAGTGATCCACAAACATACCTCGATAAAAGTCAAATGGAAGTGTCGGATGAAATCAAACTAGGCTAATTCCTTTGCAAAATTGTATGTTGTGAATATCCGTGGTGTTCACTGCGCTAGGTGCATCGTTGATCAACGTGCCCATTTCCTTGCTGTTTCAACCGAATTACTATCGACATCCTTCTAACCAATTTAGACCAATGTTCCTGACCACCACTGAAATCAACCAAGACCTAAGCATTAAATCCATCAGTCTGGAACCGAAACCATTGTAGCTAGATGAAACGAGTATTTGCATCGTCGGAGTAGCATTGCTAAAGTCATAAATGGAGGATCTGCATATGTTACACTTTCGCCTTCGATCACATATTTTGCTAAGTCGAAGGAAGATTTTTGAAGGTGGGGAACTCCGTGGACAGTTATGATCCGCTGCTGGTAAGGTTTACAAATCTCTTTTCGGTTAAAGTTTACCTTCCTTCTTCAGCTCTATTGGTGTTAAAATGTAGGTTTTCTAAAATTGATGAGTTCTAGATCGGAACCGACGGCGGTAGAACTGCATCGGCGGCGTCAGCGGTAAGCAGGTCACACAAAGCATTCGATGTTCGTCGTATAGTCCTCAAGATTGACACGCCGTCCATCGCAGGGTCGTGAAACCAGTCGAAATATGGTTCGGATCACAGATGAAGCTTCAGTGATTTCTGTAGTCAAACAGCTTTGCCTTGTTTTTCTGGTTTGTGCATCTGGAATATTGTTACTTACGAGAGTTCGGCTGCTTAGGTGTATTTAGGTATACTTCAGCCCAATGGCATTAATTACTGCTGTTTTTAACGATAAGGGAAGGGCTATCGAAGCAGGTGGACTTCAACTATGCTCGGTTCTATAACCGCAAATAAAGGCCTCACTTCGGCATTTGCATGTTGTTAGCGCCGCGAGCGAGGTCCTGAGTTTCTCGATGGACAACAAACAACCGAGCAATTAATCGAATAATATATAATGGGTAAAAGCACACTTTGTATAATTAATGCTGAACTAACTACACAATTCCGCATAATGGGGTCTAATACTTTTGGAACCTAAGAGATAAAAAACATTGTTGAGCGGCTCGATGTTTTTAGAGCAACCATAGCCGAGGACGTAAATAACATGTAGCAAAGTTCAATTTGTTAACATAGCGTTAATTTGTAAGCTCCTAGCCACGACGAGAAGTGTGCTAGAATCTGCAACGTCGTTGACAGGTGTCAGTAGGACAATCAGAGACAGCGCGGGTGCATAGATACATAACAAAGAGGGCCGTATGGCTCGTTGGGCCGAACACTTTCAAGATCAGTTCAGCTGGCCCTGTTCCCGGACCTCTTCCTACTCAGGTTATGTAGGACGAGCCATGGACGGTTAGTTTAGCGCCTCCGTCGGAGGCCGAGGTTCGAAACAAAATCACAGCCCTCAATCGTTTTCGTGTCACTGGCCCGAATTCCCTCCCACCTGCACTATTTAAGGATGGAGGTGAGGTCCACTACAAAGCAGTGACCTCCCTATTCGAAGGCATCTGAAAGGAAGTGTGTCTCGAACACTTGGAGCGGGTTGATTATAGCGGCAATATACAAGAAGTGCATTCGCACAGACTGTTCTAACCACAGGGCTATTAGCCTAAGGTCAGTTCCAGCAAAGTACTGGTCTCGATTCTCGTTCCTCGCCCCACTGTGGAATGGACATCACGGATTATGGTAGAGCAGGCCGGTTTTCGCTTAGTACGTTGCCGTATTTACCATATATTCACTTTGCGGCAGGTGCTAGAGCAGCGCCACGCATACCGCAGACCGACAATAGCTGTGTTCCTCAATTTCATGTGTGCGTTCGATTCAGTCGATCGACACATTCTGTTCGAAATACTTGCGCGGAAAGATGTTCCCACGAAAGCTGTGAACATCCTACGTGCTCTATACTCGAGCACTACATGCCACGACAGGGTCTATGGTGGCCAACCGGATATCTTTCCTACCACAAGTGACGCTCGTTATGGTTGTCCGATTTCCCCATTTTTGTTCCATTGCGTCGTGGATGCCATTGTGGAGTGTTCCCTTGCGGAATCGCACGATGTAGATGTTGTAATGCTGCCTGGTAGAAGATTAATTTATTTTGACCATGCAGACGATTTCGTCATGCTTTTTGCCGATGTTGCGGCGGCACAATCAACACTGAATAGCCGGTCTAGAGTGGTTCCATAAGTTAGAATACACTTCGCACCTGCAAAGTGCGAAATGTTGCTGCCGGACCACTAGTAACTGCATGAACCCTTGACGCTTGCTAACGAGGAACTCGAGGTGGTTGACCAATTCACTTATCTTGGCAGCAGCTTCAGCAACGATGGACGCTTAGAAGCTGATATCAGTTCACGCCTTGCAAAGACCAGAGCTGACTTCTTGAACCTGAGGCATTTTTGACCGCAGAAGGGAGTTTCCCTCCGTCTGAAAGACCATGTATACAAGGCCAAAGTGAGGGCCGTTCCATTTATATTAGTGACATTTGGCCCCTTCGGTTTGTAGATTCGTGCCGCCTTCGAGTCTTTGAGCATCGTCGTCTGCGAAACATTGCTGCTCTCGGGTGGCAACAGCGTGTCCGCAACGATGATGTGCGTAAGCCAGTACCAGGTAGTGATAATCATGCTAGCTCACTAATACGACAGATAGCACTGAATAAGGTGCGTTGGCTAGAGCACGTGCTACGTATGCCTGGTCACCCTTTACCTAGGAGGGTCTTGGTTAGTCTGTCAGGTGTAGGGTGGCGTAAAGCTCGAGGTGGACAGAATTTGACTTGGCAGCGGGAAATGAAGTCACTGACGATCAAACTGGGGGCCGTTGGTCCGTCTCGCCTTCCGACCTGGTGTCCACCTGACAAGCCTTTTGCTTAGACAGATTTTAAAGACATGGTTCGCAACCGACACCAGTGGCTCCTTTGCTGCCATCTCCTAATCGGATTGCCTGTTTAAAGTGTTTGATGCTGAGTTATCTGCGGGCTAATGTCCGATTATGACGCAGTGCAGTGAAAGCCGCAAGGAAGTTGTCTGGTCGATGCCGCCTTATCCTTGCACGTCAGCCAGCTGTTTGTGACGGTATGTTGTCTGCATAAGGAGTAGGCGCCTTCACCCTGAATGTTTGCTTAGGGCATTAATGTTTTCAGGTAAGTCCCCCTTCTCTCCCCCTTATCCTTGTTCATTTCATAGGTTATCTTGGTTGTATGACAGCGAAGCATTAGTGCAAATGGCTGATGTATTGTTGTCGTTGGTGATTGGCTTTTTTCTTTGTCTACTGTCACAAGTTGATTCTAATTATCCAGAAGTCGTATACTGTTTCAATAATATCTGTGTAATTATTTGTGCGGATATTGTTGAACGCCGTCGCTTGTGTCCGCCATTGTCTTCTGGATTTACTGGATTAGTCTACGCGTGCCCTAAATCCGCGACATGATTCGTCATGCACAGAAAGTATAGAGATTTTAGCTACGTAACAAAACAAATTACTGTGGAACCAACTCCTCCTAGCGTCATATTCTAAATATGGGATTCATGGACCGCTATACAACTTCCACCCAGAAAGGAACTCCGGGTACCTTTTTGCATTTACACACGAGGAACATGTGTTGTCAGCATGTGTTCTGTCAGATTAACTTTTAGACATGGTGCAACCGATAGGGCCCTTTCAGCGACAAAATGCAAAATAATACAGAAACGCGACATCCGATTACACATTGCCAAGCGACCGTTTGGTCCATAGCATGTGATTCTATATTTTTAATTGAAAAGCACAGATGATGGTTAGCGGCATCCGGTTTCGGATTTGCCTGTCACTGTGGCCAGCCACAGGACGTCTGCGCCTACAGAGGGACCATGGGTGGCTTGCGCTGCACCACCCACAGCTCCATCCGCACACGAAATATCCAGTGTAAACCCGAAGGAATAAGACTAGGAGGCACGTAAATGGGAGCTAAGTTTCATGAACGGAGCCGGTCCAGTCTACTACACAGGCAAACGCAACCATGCTGTATTTGGGGGATCAACCGCACACAAGGCGGTGGCTGGACCGTGGTCCGCTCCACACTGGGTGCGTGGTACAACCATTTTATCCTAACACGGGCACAAGGACCGTGCACCTCATCCCCTTCAGCAACGACCAACTGTCTCTTGTAGCCAGTATGCACGAGTTAGCGGGTAATAGACAGGTAGGCACCTTGTCAACATGCACATCAAGCGCAGACGTACATGGGATGTCAAACAAAGGCAAATTATTCGAAATGCTGTTATCATATAAAAGATATCGAATAAAATAAACCTATATGATGACATAAATATTCGCTAAATGAGTATATGGAGTAAAATGGTTTTAAGCGAATCCTCGATAATTTTAAAACGTCTGAAGTTATTTATAATTACCACGTGACAAAGTTACCCTGTTTACCACATTTAGCATGAGCGACATGTGCAAGTTGGAAGATCATACAAGGAAGGTGGCATGCAAGGACAAAGTAGTGGAACAGTGTGGTTGATAATGAACTCAGTGATCAAAAAAAATAACTAAACGTTGGGGACGAAATTTCTTTTTATGTTTAAGGCCTCGTGTCTTATTACAGTTTCCACATGATATTGAAGCTATGCATCTGAAGGCTTATAACAGTATAAGCAGTGACAACGTTCCAGTATCCGTGAAGAGTAGTAAGCCTAATTGTCTTACTTGGAGAAATTTTTGATTTTGATGGCGTGTAAGAGGATAAGTTAGAGCATTAGAGTAGGATCATATCTTCCCAACTTTCGGGAAAATCGGCTTTTGGAAGCATGAGGGTCATGGTTCAACAATCGTCCTACTCCGAACGCTTCATTGTGCTTGATGAAAAGCGGAGGATTTAAAGCGATATGTGATCTGGAAGTCGGTGCCGGCAATTACGTAACTCTGTCTTGGTTGTCTTCGTACTCCACCAAATAGTGTCAAGAGGACTAGGCGATATCGGAGGTACTTGGAAGCATGGGACATATGCTGCCATCAGCTTATACGGACAAACCATTTACTGTGATACAGCATGTTTCTTCTCCCATTTTCATGCTCAATACTGTTAAGCGGGCACTGCGCATCCTTGCAAAGGTCACAGAATAACTCGTGGCCTTGGAAACAACTACGGTGGCAAATAACTACGTAACGGGCGCATAATCAATATATACAGAAGGGTTGTCCTGCAAATACGCTTTTCCATCAACTAAGTGACTAGTTTGAACTAGCTCGTTTCTTTGAGGAAGAGCAGATTGTTCAAAGCTAGTAAAAACAAACGAGATGATATGATGAGGATAAACACTACGTTGGCTACTCCTTGTCACACAGTAACGCCGCACT
>OX104061.1:5584779-5608805 GCA_944474145.2 Dicrocoelium dendriticum | reverse complement strand
TCGGTAACCATATTGACTGAAGCGGGGCTGCCAGGATGTGCGACGTTGTGCAGCGTATCGAAGGCTTTTCGGTGAAACGTAGTTGGTACAAGTGAACATGGATGTCCTATCGAAATTGCGCAAGTTATAGTACCTGTAGAGGAAGGAATCGATCTAGGTGCAAACTTTAGCGTGGACTTATGGCAGCATTTCATCAAGTCATTTTTGGTTTGTTGGAAAGCGGCCAGTGTTGCCATGTCGATAAAGTGGTTGGTCGGATTCAGGATGTTTAATCTCGAAACAGTGTCCGCCACGACGTTGTCCTTGCCAGACACGTGTTGCATACCCGTCGCAAACTGAGAACCAAAACATCGATGACGAACTTCACATGGAGAGTTTCGAGACGAAGGGTTCCGGAAGGCGTAGACGGCTTGTGATGCGTAACGGTCGTATATCGATTACCTATGAGAACATGATGAAAGTAGCGACCAGCAGGTTAGACGGTGAGTAACTTGCGGCCAAATGTGCCGTATTTCGTTTCCGTTGTCTGAAGACGTTGAGAAACGAACATTAATGTTTGCCAGTTACCTTGGAAAAACTGCTTTAGAACAGTGCCGATTGCATTTTCCGAGGCGTCTACGGCTATACTGATCGGAGCCTTCGAGTAGTAGTGATAGAGCATAGTGTCGGAGGCTAATGCTTCTTTGTTTGCTTCGACTGCCTTTTGTGCTTCAGGCGTAAGATCAAGTTTACTATTGTTGCGTCCCCGCAAAAGGTCTGTGAGGGGCTGCATAAGCTGGGCGCAGCGTGTTAGGAATCGGTGATAGTAGTTGACCATGACGTTGAAGCTTCGAATAGCGACGAGAGGCGCTGGAAGAGGAAAGTCGCGAAATGGCTGGACCCTGTCCTGAACAGAACGAAGACCTTCGGGATCGAGTTCGTGTTCGAGGAAATCAGTGCGTGGCTCCATGAACAAGCACTTGTCGGGGTTGACGTTAATGTTGTGTGACTCCAGCCGTTCGAACATGAGTCGTAGGTAGGTACGGTGTACCTCTTCCAATGAACTGGGCACCAAAATGTCGTCGATGTAAGGCTGGACGAAGTCTAGTCGATGTACGACGGAGTGAAAGAACCGTTGAAATGTCTGCACGGGGTTTCGCTGACCGAATGGCGTTCGTAGAAACTTCAACAATCCAAATGGCATGATAACGTCGATTTTCGGTATATCCTCTTCAGGGACCGGGATCTGAGGACTAGCCCGCACCAGCTCGATCGTTTAGAACACGCGAGCGCCATGAAGACTGGCTGTTAAATCCTGTACGTGAAGAATCTGATATCGGTCCGGAACTCTTATGATGTTGAGAGCCCGATGATATCCACATAGTCGCTAGTCTCCTCACTTTTCGGCGAAATAGAGAGCGAAATTAAGGTTTATTCTCCAAAAGTGCAATACC
Source organism: Dicrocoelium dendriticum (assembly GCA_944474145.2). NCBI lineage: Eukaryota > Metazoa > Platyhelminthes > Trematoda > Plagiorchiida > Dicrocoeliidae > Dicrocoelium > Dicrocoelium dendriticum. The sequence continues at coordinate 5,607,372 of OX104061.1, read as the reverse complement.
GTTAATTGAAGGTACCATAAAATGGCTGTAGCTAGGGAAATTTGTAATCGTCCGTCTAGACGCATCTGACGCTCATCGAAGCAGGAAAGTCGGAAACGGACGAAATGCGATCCGTTTTGTTGACGCACACACACGTAGTCGTCATTCAAACAGGTAAGCAGTCCAGTTGTCTTGATACAAAATGATATTATATTTTATTAATAGTTTACACCGAAAACAGGGGAATTTCCAGTTCACTACAAAACTGAGCATTCGAAAGCAATAACTCATAGGCACCAAGGACAGGAATTGAATCTCCAGTAACCCCTCTAACAGAAAAAGCAGTTGGTTTTAGTTGAAGTTTGGGAATTAGACGTTTTAAATAGAACGGTAATAAAAGACTCTACACTACCGGTATTTAATATGAAGGAATGTTGTAGTACCAAAACGATCTGGAACACATCTGAAAGGTGTTGCTTACTTGATGCTTCTTGTTCCAAACAAGTGTTTATACTTCGAAAAGCAGCTTGATGATGACCGATCTTTCACCATTTAATACACCTGATATTGAGAAACTTGCAAATCGGTCGAGAATGTTTATACCCACAAGACTTACAGTTATTCCAATGGTTTCCATGAGAAGTAATACTTTTCGTAAATATGGCATTTTGATTACACGTCGAAAAAATGTTCGTCATGCAAGAGTTACGCAGTACAAATTTGGCAAAGTATCCGAGTATATTCTCCAAAATTTGTTCTAACATTTTCCTACTGCACAGCTCTACATTATTGAATATTAGTTCTTCTGAAAATGAATGAGTATTTACTTTCACGCACACGATTACATACACAAATTTTGGGTCAGTAAAGTTAATTTAATTTTTTATCCTTCTTTAAGTAATAAACCTGCTTCTCTCTATTAAACATTTACAGGTACATCTTATTTTTATTGCAAAAGTAATATCAAGGATTTTTCTGAATGCCGTAATACAGTACAGGAAGAAACTTATATACAAGTGAATCCGCTCTTGCGCAATCAAACGGTAACTGTACTATTCGTCCGGGTCGGGGGTTCCAGGTTCTTCCATCACCGAATCGTAGATTATAAAAGGCTAATTAATGAGATCGTGTTTATTGGGGAAGGCTAAGATGGATCTGGTGGGACAAAGAAACTCACAACACGAACGGCACTGAGGTCGGTTCTTAGCCATATCAGCAAGTGTGTCCAACCAAACTTGTTCATCGTCTTTCGGACCCAAACCAGGGAGCCGAGACACTCCAACCGAGGCCAGCTCAGATGTGAAGGCCTTCATTCTTCTCTACCAAATCATCGCCTGGCCACCCCTCCTCTTCTTCCATCCACACCAGCGGCGCGCAAATAACCCAAGTCGTGGATGTCGGTGGGCTGGCATGCGCAACACGTGGCCCAGCCATCGGTGTTTGGCGCGCGAAATGACGGTGCTGAGCGGTTCAATTCCTTTTCCTGTGCCGTAAACAAGGCGCCGATCACGGACGTTGCTCATTCGGTGTTCCCTCCAGATGTGAGCTAAATTGCGAATGCACCGGTGGTCGAACGTAATGAGACTCTTCAGATCCGTTGCTTTAAGGGGCCAGGTTTCACAACCGTACAGTAGGGTCCAACGTACTGCTGCATTGTACACTCTAACCTTCAGGGCGAGAGTGATGTCGCAACGCCGCCATAGGTGGCGAAGGTTAGCAAAAGTGCCTTTAGCTTTTGCTATACCGTTCGTGATCTCATCTTCAATCCCACGGACGCTGATACAACTTCTAAGGTAGTTGAATTTGTGAACGACTTCTAGCTGATCCCCACCAACGGTCAGCGAAGGAGGCGGTCCAGACTAAGCTTGGGGAACGCTTTGCACTTCGAAGGTGCGAAGCAAAGCCCGAAGTGACGGACAGCCAGTGATAATCTGTGTAGTGCCGCTTGGCGCGTTTGTATGCTTTCACAGATTAGGGCAATATCATCTGCATAATCTAAGTAAAGAAGTCGTTCTCCTGGGAGCAAATCCACAGCTTCTAAGTCGTGTCCTGTGAACGCGATTTCCATGACTTCGTCAATAGCGAAGTTGAAGAGGAAATGTGACAGCGGGCATCCATGTCTCACACCTCGGGAGATATTAAAGGGCGGCGACAACTTGCTGTAAGTCCTCACTCTGTCCGAGCTACGCACATATAATGCTTGGATAATATTTACATATTTCTCAGGTACACCTTTTCTGAATAGACAATTCCAAAGTGCAAGTCTATCCACCGAATCGAATGCACTTTTGATATCGAGGAACACGACAATTGTGGGCCGCCAATATATGTGACGGTGCTCCAACAACTGACGCAAGGTGAAGATGTGGTCAATGCAGCCACGACCTCGACGACACCCGGATTGCTCTTCACGAATCTGGCTTTCACTAGTGCCAGTCAGTCTGTGAAGGATGACAGAGGCAAGCAATTTGGATACGATGGAGATCAGACTGATTCCTCTATGTCTGCCACATTCTGATCATGAGCCTCCCTTGAAAATTGGGACCATGACGGAGCAGCTCCAGTCGGTTGGGACAGTTTCCGGCTCCCACATTTTGACTAGTAACTCATGTAAATTATCCACAAGAGCAGTTCCCCCGAATTTAAAAAGGGCTGAAGGAAGATCATCAGGTCCCGCGGCTTTTTTAACTTCAATAATTCGATCTCACTTTCGACTTTTGAGCGAGAGGGTGGATACTAATAGACAGCCCACGGAGCGGGGCGATCAGTGGCCGGCGAGAAATCTAACAATTCCGGCTCAACGCTCCAAGCGTTTTGACACGTTGTAGATAGGCTGTCCACTCTCGGCACGTATGGTTTCACTCGCACCAGGTCTTCTGCTGCCAGATTCCCGTATCAACTGGAATAAATTACGATGGTTACAAAGGGCAGCGGCCACATCCATCTCTGGCGCACGATGAGACCTCCATGATTCGCGGTCCCCCTTCAAGCTAGGACGGTGTTTTGTCCGCAGCTCTTTGCGAGTTTCATTGTGTTCGCTTCCAGCCGGAATATGCCGGCGAGCATCTATAAGTTCCAGAGACCGCGAAGAGACCCAATCTTCATGTTGGCGGTTAGACATACCACATGAGGATTTGCCTGCTGCTAGTAAGGTTTGGTGAATATGAGACCAGTGAGCATTTATCCAACCAACATGACAGCATACTTTGATAGGCGTTCAGAACAGCTGGCTTCGCCAGTTGGCTGGTGTCAATGCGAACACAACGTCGTCGTGGGCGTCCGCCAAAACGCATCCGCAGGTCAGCATATACAAGTTCATGGCCGGTGTCCACATTTGTGCTCCAAATCGAGCGGCAGTGCTGGACGTAGCCTCTCCATCGGTAACTAATCGCAATGTGATCGATTTGCGGCCATAGCTGGTTCGAAGCTGGTGGACACCAAGTCACCCTCCGGCGGGTGCTGTGTCGGAAATTAGTGCTCGCAAGAAATAAGCGAGCATACTCACACACAGTGGAGGTCATGATAAGTGGAAAGGCGCTGGTTCCGCGGGGGTGGGGGGTGGGGGTAAAACAATGTGGCGCGTAGCGTTACAGTACACATTGTCTGTAGCAGACATATTAAATTGCCGCGGCTGTTGGTTAAGAGGTTTCACTTTACAGCCAGAATTATATAACATGGCATGTACTTCTCTCACTGCCACTCTCACATATTTTAGTTGTTCGCCGAATGTCCTGACGGAATAAAAAGCTGCATAGGGTATAACAAATAATGTATTTTGCCGTCTGGAAGGATTGATACTGGCGACTAAACGATATCGAAGTTTGATTTGCAATTGGTCGCTAAAATTGCAGGAAGCAGCTTGCATCTAAATTTGCAGGATGCAATCACGAATATCCTAGTTATCTGTTCGCATAACCGTGTGATATATAGTCCGTTCAGCTGCTTCCGAGTTTAACGGCTGAATATGTTTCTTCAACAGCTTTGTTATTGTCACATGTGGCAGCGAATTTTGTTAGTCTGTGAATGACAGGTGCTTCAAAAGTAAATAAGCATACAGTCTAGTTGCAGTAGAGACTGGACGGTTTACTTGTCGTCTTTCAAATCACTTTTATGAATGCATCAAAGTTCAAAGCGTTCCATGTAATCTTCGAATTCGTGCGAAAACAGTTGACATTCAGAAAACCCAAGTTGCATAGATTCATGAAGAAACATGGCTCACCGTCATGCCAATTGTGGTATTTTATGAAGTAACCGTAATCAAAGTGGATTAAGCTCAAACTCAGGGCTATCAACGACACTGAAGTACTAACGCTCAGTGAGAGCACACGACAATCGTATTCATTGAATTCGGAATTACGTTAATTCCATAGCATAGTACATTGAGTACATTGAGTGGTAGAGAGTAGAGGGGACTTCCAATGTCAGCTCCTTCACTTCCCGAAATTTGAACGATGTTAGGCATAGTAGATATGGCATAGCGCACGATGTAGTATCAGTCCCGCAATTCCCTGGAGTACTCAGTAGGAAGATGTCGAGCAAACGTTTGAAACTCACTTCTGACTGCGCATTGACAATCGGGTCCGGCAGTCGGCTCCAGTCATTAATTACTGGAGTTGAGCGAGCAACATCTGAGCGGACTTTGAACCTCCTTGTTTTAAACAGCTTTCAGCTGTAACCTCAAGTCAAACTTCTAAATCTTAGCTGACAAAACTGCCTCAGCTCTTTTCCCAATTCTCCTCGTAGTATATGCCTAGTGTAGATGAGGTCTCCCCGGCGTCGGCCATAGTCCAAGGGAAAAAGCTTCATCCTCTGTACTCGGGTGGGATAAGGGAGTTCGAGTAGCCCAAGAACAAAGTTCGAGGTTCGCCGCTGAATTTTTCTATCTTGTCACTTTATGCTTCGATATAGGTGATATGACCGGAAGTCCGAATTCAAGGATGGGACGGATGTGGGATGTGAAGAAAAGTCTAAATATCTGCGACATCATTTTAGGGAATCATCTCCTTATGACGCCCCACATCCTGTTTGCCTCAGCAGTTTTCTTTAATTTGTGACGGGTAGTGTTGATATCAGAGGATACTGTTGTCCCCTGGTCCTTTTCCTATGTGTCAAGCTTGAGTAGGTGGTTGCCAATGTGATAGATGCCCAGTGGTTTAGCAGCACCGATGGAAAGGACAGTGCACTTACCTTTGTTGAGCGGTAACCAGTAAAACAAGTAAGATACAATATTTTTCATGTACAGCCACCAAACCTGAATTCTACAGTCCACATGGAGAGGCGGTCAAGATGCCGCTGAAGCAGGTCACAGACATCGAATGCGCTGATTACTATCAATAATTTTAAGTCAACTAGAACCAACGCGCAAGCTAACGTAGCAGCTGAAGCACCTCGTTTATATACTTATCAGCAACGGTATGTGCACATATGTCGTGCCCTGGGTCACGTTACTGATCGCAGAAGCTGGTACGTCATATGTTTGTTGACCATCGTCTTCCACTTTCGGCTAGGAAGGAAGTTACTTATCCAGCGGATCACCAACATTATACACCCGCAGTCTGTGCAATTGGACCTCATTGATCGCTTTGTCGAACGCCGTACTTAAATCAGTATAAATGACATCAAGCGGTTTTCCCTGTTTTAGCGCCAGCAACTATTTGTCCGTCGTTGCGTGTAGGTTTGTTACGAATGAGCGACTTTACCCAAACCTATGCTGTGCAGGCCTAAAGAACCGTCCGACTGGAGAACTCCCCACTTTATGCTCCTCTTTGGTGCCTATACCAAAACAGGGGCCGGGCGAAGTGACCATTCGTTGTCCACATTGTTCAGATCTCCACCGTTAGGTATTCGCTTTATCTCCACCAGCTGCCCAAGCAAAGACTGCACAATGTAGCAACGTCTGCTGATCTGAACGTGCTTTGGGGATGGAGGACACTGTTTTCCCTGACAACACTGACAAGCTTTGCTAACAATAGGTTCGTTGTCCTCAGGAATCCTGATGTCAAGGATGTCATTAGCGAGACGGATAGGTCTCTGCTCACCAAACAACAGAGGTATTTGGACTGGGCGATTGAGCACTTTATTCGCAATTCAACTGGCCCTCTTCCGCGCAGTACACCTTGTTCTCCGCCCTGGCACAACACATTGAATCCGCCCAGAAAATCGGAACTTTGCGTCGAGCCCCAATACTTGAAGCGTTTCAAGTCTTTTCGCTCAGACATACTTCTTTCGTGGATCTTAAGGACGACAACATGGTAAACCTTAATAAATTGAGGTCGTATTCCGCAATCATCTGACATAAAAAAATTTCCTTTCTTTATTGTTGGATCAGTTATTGTACCGACTTTAATGAAATGCATTCATATTTCGTGGTTTGCTCATCAAGGAATTAGCCTTATTTCAATTGTTTCCAGGCTAATGTCAGCCATAAACTCTGGTAGAGTATACACAATAGGGGAACGCAACTACCATGATGAACAAGCGGATTCCGTTCCAAAATGTACATGATAGTCAAATAATTATATTCCATCAATTCTTCGAACATTGCCACATTTACTACAGGCCTTCTATCGCGCCTCATTAGACACCCGGGCTGCAGTTGACTCGGTTGCCCGACCTGATTTAGATCGTTTCTTGCCGAAGTTGTGGGTGCCAGAGAAGTACACCGCAATCCGTCAAGCACTATGTCTTCATTTCTCAAGAAGATTGAGAGTTAACTACAAGCTGTGTTCGCATGTTGCTATCAGTCGCGTTGTGCGACTGGAATGTTCTATGTTGCTGATCTACTTTAAATTCACAGTCGTAAACAAGCTGTTAGGAAGTTCAGAATATTTGCAAAATCTTGGCCTGGTATGCACCCGATCTACATCATTTATGCAGAAGATAACGTCTTGCTTGGAGGTTGAGACGTCTAATTTTGGCATGGGCTTCGCCATGTTGAAGTAAAAATTGCTGCTTCAGGTCCATATAACTTGGAGCCGTGTTTCTGCTGGCAGAAACATTATTTCTCCACGGTGTTTCTCAATCTGGGGCGCATATGTCGTCATCGTGATGTCTCCCGCTCAATAAAGGGCCGTGTTATCTGTGCCTTCGTTCGTTCAGTATTGTGTAGGAGCCAGCTCTGGCTAATACGCTTGGAGGACGCGTGTCGTCTTTCCATCTTAGACAACAGTTATTTGACGTGCATAGCTCGTGTGTGGTGGCAGCACCACTTTCATAGTTATAACATTTGACGTCCATTCGTGGGTAATGCGAGTATGCGCTTCTACAAGCTGGTTTAGCTGTGCCAGTTGAGATGGATCGGTCACGTCTTAACTGAAACTTATGAATGCTTGCCACGCCGCATTCCGTACGTACATGCAGCACCAGGCTAAATACGATCGCGTGGTTGTCAGTATTCACCTGGCGACAGCACATGATGTCACCTGCTGAGTGCTCAAGTCTTATTCGTCGGAGGACGTCCATTGTGTTGGATGGCGCTTAACGCTGTCTCCAAGTACTTGTCTGTCAGTGTAATCTATACTGAAACGTATGGATTCTCCCCACTGTGGATACAAAAATTATGATGAGACCACAACTTGTGCTCAAAACACTGCTAGATTTTGCACCTTGTTATTACAATTAGGTTCCTCATTCACTATGATACGCAATATCGGTAGAGGTTTGATTCATTATGTCTAACGGAAATTCTGGACTCAAAGGCAGACAGAACGTGACAAGCTCATGCACAAATTGCTCCCGACTTTAATGTACTCAATTATGTTGAACGTGATCAAGGTAAATTGAGTTAGGATAACAAGCGATAATTACCACAATGCGGAATAGCGTGCGCAAGTGAGCGGCGAACATTGTTTTGCATTGCCAAGTCAATCAGGTTACAATCAGCTTGAGTATATCTGGAACATTATCCCATTAGCTATCGTCTTCTGTATATGAAGATGGAAGCTAAACGAAATCAAGCACGACTAGAGTACGTTTACCTACACATAACTAAATGCACGATAGTTCCTTCCATTTCCCAAGTCATTCACTATCTCTCCTATGTGTTTTATTATATAAACCGACTTGGATACTGCTATTCCAAGGCTGCGAACACCTTAAGTTGTTCGCCCGTACTGCTTCTGAGTGTATTATCACACAAAGCAACTACGCGGAAATTCCTGTCCTTTACAGAAATGGTGACTTAAATGCAAGCTGAGTATGAGCCGCGGTATATCAAGTTTAACTGGTAAATCAATGCGGCTTGTGCCACCTGATTGAGATCATTTATTGTTCCGTTGGTGAAACGTATTACGTGCGGTCACCCATTCGACAAAACGAGTGTGTAGTGCTTTTACAATGCGTGACAGTCAATGACATAGTGGTCACCACGAAGACCTTCAGGCGTGAAGAATAATTAGTTTGAAAAACAAAACGTTTTGTCCTCTAATAATATATTAACCGGTCGTCTACCATGCCTTCTGAAATAATGACTTTCCGATCGGTTCCAAATAGGTTCCTTGATATCGAGTAAATTATGTCAATTTGAAGTAGACGTATCGATGCTGGTGCATAGCCTGCTTAGAAGTGGCTCCTTTCTTTCCCTGCGGAATGCATACACACTTGTTGCTCTAACCGACGCCCAATGGAAATTCGATTTATCCGCCATCGTTAGCGTTGTTCTCTGCTTGGATATCGTTTACACAGCCGATATTTTAGGTAAATGTGCCACCATCAATCAGTAATTTACATTTCGATTATTTCAACACACGAATGACCAACGCTTACAAGTACTTGCTTGATCGTCCTTTAACCCAATGCAGTTCCGGGTCCTGTGTATCACACAAAGTGCATGGCTGTAAATTGTATTGTAAGAATTGTAGTAAAAAAGGTTTCATTTCCCTTAATCTTCTGACCAGTACAATCAAAGTAAGGGCTCATCCACACTGTCAGCTACTGAATGAAGCGTTTAAGATAGCTAAGCCCGGGGCGTTTGAAGGATGCCGATAAACTGGATCGTTATTTGGGTGGATTCATTAATGGCAGACGACGTCATGCTACCTGGGTCCAACTCCGAGAAATGGCCACTTGGTCAAGGTGAGAGGAGGGCTGCATGCACAATGGCCCCGTATTTGCACAATTCATGCGGGATCCGTCTGTCGGTGACTGCTTCAGCCGTCTTTAACATACACCACATGATCGCACTGGGATAAGTTATGGTACGGTGTAGAAGACTTTAACTGCATTCTCCGAAGAGCAAATGCTCTATCATTACGCTGTCGGTTCTTGTAGCATTGCCGCTTCATTGCGACCATAAGCAGTAGTTTGCCAATCGCTTTCACCCACATCTGATTGTTTGTCCGGGACATATTACCTCAGAGGTGTAATCAAATTTGTGTTTTGACACAATTCGGTCCGGAGCGTGAGGAAGCTCTTGGGATGTTGGGTGACAAATGATAAAGTCTGTGGAAGCACAAGCGGTAATTCGGTTGGTTGGGCTGTGGCCACTGCGATTGAGAATATTTTTTCAATAATTTAAAGAGAGCATCTTAGAGTGAAACCGAGAGGAACATCTGTTCTTGGTATGGTTATGTGGGTATCCAAGCGCATAAGAATGATGCCGTACATTTTAATAAACGGTACGAAACATTCGTACCCTTGGAACCTCTAGGACATACAACTTCTCTCCTCATCCAATGTCTCCGAGTTACATATGTTGGGGGCGGGTTAACGCAATGAACAAAGTAGCTACCGCTGACTTCCATGTTACTGCCGAGCAGAGGAAAGGGTAGCCCCTCACCAGGCGACAAACGTAGCTTACTATAGGCATCAATCAAGTTAAAGCAGTATAAGTAGATTTGTCTGTGTTCTGATTACAGGGAAGTATTTGAGGGAGTCGGAGGATATAGGCTGAAATTCGTCACATGTATGCTCACTCAGACAGCCGTCACACGCCTGGAAAACACTGTACGCGCGTTACATTCTTGCGGGAATAAACAGCATTGCGCATTCTACCTGGCACTGTTAGGGCTCGAAACCACAATTCGTCTGTTGCCAGTCCGTGGTTGAGACTACTGAGCTACAAGGGACGGCTATAATACTTGTGAACAATTTATCAGAGGTGACAAATTTCGACTTACACCATTCAACTCCCCTCAATACCGCCCTGTAATCAGTAGGCAGCCTTAACTGCTTACAGTGCCATAAGTTAATGGAAGGCTTGAAGGTAGTAAATTCGTCGCTTGGTAATGTGGTTAGGGTTTACTCTGCACGACAGTTACGTACAAGTCAGTAGGGTGAGCAGCACTATATCACATCTAGTTGCGTATTCACCATGTTCGATTCCGTCCGCCTTAGCTCAGTGGTCTGAACCACGGACAGGCAACGGTTGAGTTGCAGGCTCGAGCCCTACCAGGGTCAGAGAAACTGCGCAATGCTAAAGATTCGCCGCTGGATGACGTCCGCGTACAGTGCTTTTCCGGGCGTTTGATGGCTGTCTAAGTGAGTCTAGATGTGACGAATTTGGACCTACACCCTTCAACTCCCCATGCTAGCCCTCCGCAAATAAGTACTTACTGTGTTGCACAGGCACAATGCTTCACAAGTGTTTGGATTAGCCTGGTCTTGCGGGCTTCCCACTAGAGCGCCATAGTGCCGCCGCTTTATCAAAGCATATAAAAAGACTCATTTTCCTCCGTTTTCCATGTTGCTAGAGCCATGAGCGCATAATTACATTGAATTGATGTATGGGAAAAGCTCTCCGTTCAAATCACTTAAATAAATATATCCTCAATTAACCTGCATTGAGCAGTGTGGTGAGTGGTTGCACATCTCCATGTTGAAGCGTAGTTGGGAATAATTTCGAAGCCATCCTATTTGGGAGTCCATCGAAACGCGGACAATTTATCAATGGTAGCTTTTATCGACTGGGAAGTTTCTGTCGAAGATGTATCGCAACATCTGTTACTTTACGGTACATGCTAACACAATAAAGCCATGGTCATACATGGTACTGTATTAATAGAGAAGATTGGCATTGTCAGCATCGAGATGTAGGCAAAGAGCGACTCTACGTCGGATGGCAGCATGAGTTTGCATTCCCTGCCACAATGTTCTGCGTATATAACAACTGCAAAGGCGTCATTTATTGAGTGAATGGATGGTTGTTTGGGTACCGATTCCAAGACCAATAAAGCTAACTTTCATCGGAGACGAAGGTGGAGAAAAAATACAGTCAGTTAATCAGTATCTAGATATTTGTGGCTTGTGCCCTCCGCAAGTTTATATACGCCGGATAATGTGAGTGCACTGCAGTCAGCCGATAGAATAAGAAGCTGTTTAATGTGTGCACACAGATAATTTTCTTAATAACTTCAGAGATCCTGACCCAAATATATGCCGTTTTATGCTTCGACATTCGTCGCTCAAACATTTGTTCGACTATAAGATTGCACAGACAGGTGATACCATTCCTTAATACGCAACCAAAACCTCGGTGTGGACTGTGAAACATTAGTTCAGGATTTAACTTCAAATCTCTGATGACGTCGCTGTGTTTCTTTGACAAGTTATGCGGTGATATTTTACAATCTTGATATTGTAAATTAGCGTGCTTCATTGAGATTTTGTAACTACCACCTGCATGAAAATTAGGGGTGCTGGCTTCGTTAGCTGGTGCATTGGGGGTCCAACTGTGTCTACCTATGAAACTGCTCATCAGTAAGTTGTGTAAAGAAGAAACTTGGTTCCAAGCAACACAACGTCTAAGTACGTTCGGTCCATTTGCTGGCTGAACCGGTTGTGTTCATAGCCTTCCAGATAACGTGGAAATTTTGGTCCACATCACTTTGGTTGCAGTGCCCGTACTAATATTGCATTTTCTTGCCCCTACATCTGTTCGCACAGTTCTTACTTCTTAAACTTGAAGTCTTTGTGTGTTGAAAGGATTCGAGCTCCCCGACAGTTATGTGGTAACGAGCTTCAGCTCGATTGTCTTCTGTTCAGCTTCAAATGGCCTTATTATTTATTTGATTCGTTCTTCTAAATGTAGTGGGCTGCTTAACACCATCAAAAATATAACTTTCGCGCGTTGGTCTTCATTTTCTCACCTTGTACATAACATCGTCTACCAAGAAATGGCACGAGGTGCCGTTCTGTTGCAAACTCTCAGTGAGTGTACAATTGGCATACGTTTACTTCCAAGCAAAACCAATCGCATTGCTACCGCATGTAAGCAGGTGGTTGTGGCTTGCTAATTACTTCGATTTATATCTGTGTACTCTTGAGTTCACTGTTTTCTCGTTGCAATGTTCACAATAAGTTGGATGTGTTTGGTGTTTTGTACAAATTTGTCGATAATACAAAAAGGTCTCTCGTTATATTCAGCGTAAAATTAGCCTGCAGTCAGTCTTGCTACTTCTGCAGCTACGTCCCTGACCTACATCTGACTAGTCCATGCTAATGGGTACAATTAACCGGTTGTTTTTAGAGTTCAGCATTGAAGTGCTACGGTTAAAGAAGGGTGAACTCAAAAATCAGTTCTCTGTGGTTGCAGTAAGCAGGTCGTTCGTGCACTTCAGGAGAGTGTGCACTGAACCGGTGCCGATTTAGTGAGTAGGCTCATCTCTTTTCATCGGTATATATTGCACAGTGAAACTCACGCCACGCGGCCCAACATGAATCGCCTACAGTCGACGCTTTTAGCAATCATGCTAACTGTAATCGGGCTCGTGAAAGGTACGTAAAACAAACTTTGCTATTTGACATATACTGTGAACGTTTTCATGGTTATAACTCTCCGAACAGTTAAAATAACCGTAGGAGCGATGTTCCTTCCGAGAAGCTTTTGCAATTTTAGACTGACAGATACAAATATTGTGCCTCATAGGAGTCACAGGCGCAGGTTCTTGAACCCAAGCACTAGTCTATCTGTAGGTCCTATTAAGACACACTGCACTGTTTGGGTTTGCTTGGGTACAAGGAATACATGTAGCCGCTTAATCGTTTACTGACTTTCACTCCTAAATGCTGCTGTTCGTAAAGAGAATGAAATTTTACAACACAGCAGATACCCGAATGTAATGCAGCGTGATACTACCTGCGTCATATGAAGGAAACATATTTCACACTCAACATGGAATTCTATGTAGCATTGCTGATTCGTTCATGAAAATTTTAAACGGTCATGAATAGAAAAGGAGGATAGCGGAAGTGAAAAGCCAGTATTTAGAGCCAATAAACTAGTGACAACTATTTGGTATGAATAGCATGTAGTTTAATTCCCTTTTTTCTGTTAGCCTACACCATATAAGCCACACTATAATTTTTGGCCACCGGATGGCATGGTGTTCTTTTCGAAAGTATTGGTATAAAAGTTGTTACATTCCCAGCTAGATTACGCATGGCGCCAGCTAAGCGGGTCTGATCATAGGTAAAAAGAAATTGCAGAATAGTTTTACAAAATAGCAGTACGAAAACATTTGGACTTCCAATTACATTAATACTTGTGCCCTTGATTTCGTTTAAAAATTCGTCGGAATCCACGACGATTGCAAAAATTTCATATCAGTTTAGGCGGATGGTTGGGAAGAGAAGTAAAATAAAATAGTTATAGGAGTTGCTTGACAGTATGTACATAGAACATCTAATTAAAGGATTCATAAAATTGCTACTTAGCAACAATTTATACAAAGTGCATGTGTAAGTACAGACACGATAACACGACAGCCGGTAAAACTGCGTGCATCATGAAACAAATCAACTAATACTAAGGATTTACCTTACACAAGCGGTAAGAGTTGATAACCTAGGGAAAGTGCAATTGCGTACAATAGTTCCGTATTTTGCAGACACTTATGCCTTTCACCTAGCTGTGTAATAGAAAGGAAGCACTATATGAGGGCTAAGGAACAGCTGGTTTATGCAAACCACCAGTGTGCGGATGTTTTTCAAATGCCATCAGTGGGTCTTCAAGCCAAGTAAAAGCAGAGCGAAGAGCAGTTTAGATAAAACGAATAGAAGCTAAATCTCATTTGTCCAACTCATCCATGTGCCCATGTTTACAAAGGTCACCAACGTGCCACCAATATGAATTACACGAAGAATATAACAGTATAAGCTAATAGAAAACTGTAGATCTCATTTATTCAACCTACCGAATCGACAAATCGCTTACACAGACAGAAAATCTTGTGGATTTTAATAGAAAAAATGATTAGTGATTGGTAAAATAACGTTTGCTTATCAGATCCCATAGTTTGGTTAAGCGGTGAAGTGATAATGTAACGATTTAATACCGAAACCACCAAAGTCTTTTGAAATTATATATTAGTAGCACGTTTGTTATAATGATATGGTCCTATGCATGGCAGTTACATGTTAGCATGGCCAAGGGCACATGTAAAGAAAGATCGGTCCCCTCACCCCCCCTTCACCGATCTGCGGGCGTCAATGCTGCTTTTACTTCAAATAAACTTGCTCACCGCAATATCTTCGGTTTATTAATATATATAATAAAGAATATGGAGCTGACTGCGTCACACAATGACTATTTTAAAGATTGATAAATGATTCACAAAACAACTGAGTTTGTACGGACGTTCCGGGAATGGCAGATGTAATGAAAGTCGCAGGTGGTTAAGTAACTAACGGTGTCATTGGATTGTGAGATTCTACATATGAGGTTAATGCGTGGGTTGAGATTATATGGTGACGGCATCTTGACTAGGATCGATCAGTGAGGTATACACAAACAAGTAAACTATCACCGGCATGCACTTCAGCAGTGGGATGCAGTCCAAAACTGGATAGTCTGCTTGGTTTACATGCCTGGATTGCAGAAAACTGATTCGTTTTCAAGTTATTCAATGAAGTCCCCTAAACACACTGAGAATCTGACTGTATTGAAGTGTGCGAATAACAATGACTTTGGCATCAAGCAACCGACCAATGTTTCGTCAGTCAATGTACATGTTAATCTTACGGATCCTACTGCTCTGTTACGAGCCTGTGAACTGTCGTTCTAATGATCAAATTGCTATGATGTGGTTGCTTTACGGTACAGATGAAGTGGATACCAGCAGATTCCTCAGTGGTCTCTAAAATTGGACATCTATTTTGAGAGGCTAGATGTTTATATATTAGTAAATTAGCTATGTGTCATTCAGCTACATTTATCTTGTTCGCAGCAGGTAAGTAAAAAATACTACATGTTGGGTTAAATTTGGTTTGCGCGTGTGACCTGCGATTTTCGTCTCTTCCACTTGAGTTGCTACTTTGTTTTGCCATTGCCCCTATCCACTCTGCATGTTCTACTCTCAAGTGATTTTGCCCGGGCTGCTGAGTGAATAGCTCAGACTATTCGTCAGATCACTAACACGCACGTCAAAATTAGCCGTATTTAAAGCTAAATTTTATTGACTTACTTGTTTCCACTTCTAGCAGTTCTTAAAAGAGACGAAACTCATGGATACGTATTCACATAAGTGACACGTTACTTAGCCTGTATTAAATTCTACAGGGCAGAAATGCAACTCAATATATAATTAGGCAGAAGTTAGTTGTTCGTCAGCTATATAGAATCTAGTGCGATTTTCGTAGCACCACAACACATTCATCAGGTACGTAGCCAACCAAGTTACCCTATGAGGGCATTGGGTTTACCATTCAACAATCCACCATTTTGTCCTCGTTATGCACTCCTCATTTTTGTCACACCTACAAAAGTATATGTTCTACAGTTTAATATTAACCTCTTTCTCTTGCGTGGAAAACGGTCTTGACTTGAATTAAACATGTATTTAGACATGTATTTATCACCGCCTTCACCCATGAATATTTCTAGATATCTATTTGCTGAGGTTGAAGTTGCATTCCTCATACTTCTTTGCCGCAGTTGGACTACAAAAAGTAACGTGTAAACTAAAGCTTTTACCCAAGATAATATGCAGTTTTCTTTGTCTTGCACGGTTCTGCTATTATGCTGCCTAAACCGTGTCGATTTTGCGTGTTTATTTTTCATTGACTTATAGAAAATATGTTTGAATGACAAAGTGCAAAGGACAGGACTGATCCCCCGGACTATGGTTCCCTTTTGCAAGCCGCCACCAATCGAGGTGGCAAGTAAACGGCTAATGCGAGTTCTTTAACAACATACATGTCAGCGAAATATGAGCCACGTTATAACTCAGTTCGGTATCCGTTGGGGCCGTCCACCGCCAGCACCCCTGGCTCAGTGGTAGAATACCCTGACTCCTAAGACTAAGTTCATGGTCTGGAAGCCAGCTGCATGCAGCTGCTGCGGACTGCCGACGAAACAACCATCTAATGATCATCTAGATTTGTGGTTGCAGTCTGGTTAAGTCTGGTAGCGAGAAATCCTCGTCAAAACACAACAAAGCCCCCCCAGTTCTCCCTAATAATCAGTAATAGCCCTGGCTGTCTGGTTTAGTCTGGCTGTCACGAGTATTACACCAAACACAGGTCATACTGTGGCAATTAGCGACGTAATCCGATGTATACAACTGATCCCCTTTGTCCACCTGCGGGTGATATAACACATGACCGTATGCTCGCTGTCTATCCATGCCGACACGTTACGAATGTGCATCAATCCAAGCCATTTAATGGGAAGCCTCTCATAAATTTGAAGATGGTTATGATGTTGGCGTAAAGCTAAGGGTAAAGATGATGCGTCTGATAAAATCCTTATGTGCATATATTTGATCATAATTCACTTAATATTTCACTTTTAGCTATCAAGGAATTTATCTTATATGATAAAAAAGTACGAAAATTGCTCAACTACGCAATCCTATGGTGCTTACATGCTAGAAAAACAAATAGTGAGAAGTTTTACTCGTATAATCTTCCAGTTTGGTATACCTGAGATGCTGTGTTAAAAACGCTAACATTTTCGTGCTGAAGACTCCTAAAAGAAAAACGTACCGTTTTAATTTTTTGGAATGCGTCGAACTCAAGGTTGATTCGGTGTATACGAGCACGAGATTGGACGCACTATCAAAATAGTGATCCACAAACATACCTCGATTCAAATCAAATGGAAGTGTCGGACGAAATCAAAGTAGGACAATTCTAAATCATAATTGTATGAAAGGTATAGAGGTCACTGCATTGGTGCATCGTTGATCAACGTGTCCATTTCCTTGCTGCTTTCAACCGAATTACTATCGATATCCTTCCATCCAATTTAGACCTATATTCCAGACCACCACTGAAATCAACCAAGAACTAAACATTAAATCCATCATTCTGGAACCGACACCATTGCAGCTGGATGAAACGTGCATTTTATCATCGGAGTAGCATCGCAAACGTTATAAATGGAGGATCTGCATATGTTACACTTTTACTTTCGGTCATATACATTGCCAAGTCGGAGGAGGAGGTTTAAAGGTGTTGAACTCCGTGGAGAATTGTGATCCGCTGCTGTTAGCGTTTACAAATCTCTTTTCGGTTAAGGTTTATCTCCCTTCGGTAGCTCTGTTGGTGTTAGGATGTTGGTGTTCTCAAATTGATGAGCTCTAGATCTGAACCGATGGCGGTAGAATTGCATCAGTGGCGTCAGCGGTAAGCAGGTCACCCAAAGTTTTAGATATTCGTCGTATAGTCCTCAAGTGGATTGACGCGCAGTCCATCGCTTCTTCGTGAAACCAGCGGAAAGGCGCTTCGCATCACATATGAAGCTTCAGTGTTTTCTGTAGTCCGACAGTTTTGCTTTATTATTAGGGTTTGCGCATCTGGAACTATATTACCTACGAGAGTTCGGCGGCTTGGGTGTATTTAGGTATATTTCAGCTTGATGGCGTTAATTACTGCCGTTTTTACTGATAAGGGCCATTGAAGCAGGTGGATTTCAGATATGCTCGTACTTCCAACTGCATTCAAAAACATCACTGTGGATTTTGCATAGTTTCATCTCCGCCAGTTTATCGATGGACACCAAATAACCGAGCAATTAATCAAATAAAATATAATGGGGACAATCACACTTTGTACAATTAACACTGAACTAACTAACACTTCTGCACAATGGGGTCTAATACTTTGGGAACCCACGAGATAAAAGACATTGTTGAGCTACTCGATGTATCTACAGAGAGCTTAGCCGAGGATGTGAGTAACAGGTAGCAAAGTTAAGTTTGTTAACATAGTGTTTATTTGTAAGCTCCGTGACACGAAGAGAAGTAGCTAGAATTTGCAACGTCATTGACAGTTGTCAGCGGGACAATCAGAGACAGGGCAGTGCACAGACACATAATAAAGAGCGCCGTATGGCTCGCTGGGCCAAACAATTTTAAAAGCAGTTTAGCTGGCCACTATTCCCGGACATCTCCCTACTCACGTTATGTAGGACGATCCATGGACGGTTAGTTTAGCGCCTTCCTCGGAAGCCGAGGTCCGAAACACGATCATAGCCCTCAAACGTTTTCGTGTTACTGGTCTGGATTCCCTCTTACCTGCACTATTTAAGGATTGAGATGAGGTCCACTACAAGGCAATTACCTCCATATTCGAAGGCATTTGAAAGGAACGGTATGTCAAAAGAGTTGTAACGGAATGATTATAGTGGCAAAATACAAGAAGTGCAGTCGCACAGACTATTCTAATCACAGGAGTATTAGCCCAAAGCCAGTATGAGCAAAGCACTGGTCTCGGTTCTCGTTCCTCGCCTCACTGTGGAAGGAGAATCTGAGGTTGGGGAGGAGCAGGCAGGTTTCCGGCCAGTACGTGGCTGTATAGACCATATATTCACTTTGTGGCAGGTGCAAGAGCAGCGACACACATACCGCAGGCAGACAATAGCAGTGTGCCTCGATTTCAAGTGCGCGTTCCATTCAGTCGATCGACGCATTCCGTTCGAAATACTTGCGCGGAGATGTTCCCACGAAATATGTGAGCATTCCACGTGGTCTATAATTGAACACTATAGGCTGCGTCAGGGCCTACGGTGGCCTATCGGATATCTTTACTACCGCTAGTGGCTATCGTTAGGTTTGTCCGATTCCCCCATTTTTGCTCAATTTCGTCGTGCATTCTATCATGGAGTGTTCCCTTGCAGAATCTCACGATGTAGGTGTTTATATGCTGCCTGGTGGAATATTAATTGATTTTGATTAAGCAGACGATATCGTTTTGTTTTTTGATGAAGTCGCGGCGGCACAATTAACCCTGAATAACCTGTCTATAATGGTCCCATTAGTTAGTATGCACTTCGCACCTTCATAGTGCGAAGTGTCGCTGCAGGACCACCAGTCACTGTATGACCTGTTGACCCTTGCTAACGAGGAACTCGCGGTGGTTGACCAATTCACTTATCTTGGCAGCTGTTTTAGCAACGATGGACACATATAAGCTGACGTCAGCTCACGTCTTGCAAACATTTGAGCTGTCTTCTTGAACCTGCGGCATTTTTGGCGGCAGAAGGGTTTTTCCCTTCGTCTGAAAGGCCGTGTATACAAGGCCACATTGAGGGAAGTTCTGCTCTATCGTAGTGAGATTTGGCTCCTCTGGTCTGAAGATCTGAGGCACTCTCAAATTTTTGAGCATCGTTGTCTGCATTGCTAGTGTCGGATGGCACCAGCGTGTCCGCAATCATGATGTGTGTAGGCGAGTACTAGGTAGTGATAATCATGCTAGCTCCCTAAAACAACAGATAGCACTGGATAAGTTGCGTTGGCATGGGCACGTGCTACTTATGTCTTGTCACCCTTTACCTAGGAGGGCCTTTTTTAGTCTGTCAGGTGTAGGGTGGCGCAAATTTCGAGGTGGACAGAGTTTGACAGCGGGAAATGAAGTAACTGACGACCAAACTGGGTACCGTCGGTCCTTCTCGCCTTCCGAACTGGTGTCCACCTGACTCGCCTTGTACTTGGCTCGAGATTTCAAAGACATGGTTCACAAACTAAACCAGTGGCATGTTTGCTGCGGTCTCCTTATCGGATTGCCTGTCAAAAGTGTGTTTGATGTTGAGTTATCTGCGGGGTAATGGCTGATTATGAAGCGGTGCAGTCGAATTCGCAAGTAAGCTGTCTTACCGATGCCGCCTTATATTTGCACCATAGCCAGCTTTTTGTGACCGTATGTTTTCTACACAAGGAGCATTCGCCATGACACTGAATGTCTGTTTAGGTCAGTAAAGTTTTTAGCTAAGTCTTCCTTCTCTCCCACTTATTCTTGTTTATTGCATAGAATATCGTGGTTGTATGACAGCGTAGCATCAGTTCAAATGGCTGATGCATTGTTATCGTTGATGCTTGGCTTTTTTCCTGGTCTACTGTCACAAGTTGATTCTAATTATCGAGAAACCGTATACTGTTTCCGTAATATCTGCGTATTTCTTTGTGCGGATAATATTGAACACCGTCGCTTATGTCCGCGTCTGTCTTCTGGATTTACTGGATTAGTCTGCGCGTACCCTAACTCCGCGACATGAGTCCTCATGTACAGCAAGTATAGAGATCTTAAATATGAAACAGAGGAAATTACTGTGAAACCAACTTCTCATTGGGCCATCGTCTTTATAGGGGATATATGGACCGCTATTTAACTTCCAATCAGAAAGGAACTCCGGGTTCCTTTTTACATTTACGCACCAGGAATATCTGTTGTCAGCATGCGTTCTGTCAGATTAACTTTTAAATATGGTGCAGCGGATAGAGTCCAAGTCGGCGTCAAAATACAAATTAATAGAGAAACTAGACATCAGACTACACAGTGTCTTGCGAGCGTTTGGTCCAAATCATGTAATTCGATATTTTCAATTGTAAAGCATAGATGATGGTTGGCGGCATCTGGTTTCGGATTTGCCTGTCACTATGGCCAGCCACAGGACGCCTGCGCCTACAGAGGGACCATGGGTGGCTTGCGCTGCACCACCGCCAGCACCAACCACATACCTCATATCCAGTGTAAACCCGAAGGAATAAGACCGAGAGGCATTTGGATGGGAGCTATGTTTCCTCAACGGAGCCGGCTCACACTCTTTAACAGGCAAACACAAACACACTGTATGTGGGGAATCAAGCGCACCCAATGCGCTGGCTGAACCGTAGTCCGCTCCACACTGAGTGTATGGAACCACACTTTGATCCTAACACGAGCAAACGGCCTGTGCACCTCATCCACTCCATGGACGACCAACTGCCTCCTAGACCCAGTATTAACGAGATAGTGGCGAATAGATAGGTACACACCTAGTTAACCTGCACATCAAACGCAGCCGCACCTGGGATGTCAAAAAACAGCCCATCATTCGAAATGTCGATTTCAAATAAAGGTTATCGAATAAAGTAAAGGTATTTGACAATATAAACACTCGCTAAATGAACAGATGGAGTAAGTTGGATATAAGCGGACCCGCGATAACTATAAAACGTCTGACGTTGTTTAAAATATACCACTTGCCAAAGTTATGCAAGTCTACCACAAGTAGCATGAGCGACCTGTACAAGTTAGGAGAAGATGATACAAGGAAAGTTGCACGCAAGAACAAAGCAGTGGAATAGAGTGGTTGATATTGAACTCAGTGATCAAAAGAGAAGAACTAAAAGTTGGGGAGGAAACATCATTTTATGTTTAGAACCTCACGTCTTATTACATTTTCCACATGATACTGAATGTAGTAATACGACGGCTTCAAACAATAAAGCATTACCAACATTACAGTATTCGTGAAGGCTTGTAAGCCAAACTGCCTGACTTGGAGAGATTTTTGATTTGGATGCAGTGTAAGGAGATAAATTGGGGGCATTTCAGTAGGATCACATCTTCTCACTTTCGGGATACTCGATTTTCGGAGCATGAGTGTCTAGGTTTAACGGTCGTCCTACTTCGACTGCTTCATTTTCCTCGATGCTAAGTGGAGGGATAAGGATGATATGTGATCTGGAATTTGATGACGGAATTACCTGATTCTGTCTTGGCTGTTTTCGTACGCCACCAATTTGTGGCTAGCAGAATAGGCGATATCAGAGGTACTTGGAAGCATGGGACATACGTTGCCGTCAGCTTATGCGAGCAAGCCATTTACTGTGATGCAGCATGTTGCGTCTCCTATTTT
This sequence comes from Dicrocoelium dendriticum, assembly GCA_944474145.2. NCBI lineage: Eukaryota > Metazoa > Platyhelminthes > Trematoda > Plagiorchiida > Dicrocoeliidae > Dicrocoelium > Dicrocoelium dendriticum. Next base: position 5,585,339 of record OX104061.1, on the reverse strand, counting down.
CGTGCTCAATACTTTTATGCGGCGGCTGGGCATCCTTGTAAAGGTCACAGAAAAACTCATGGACTTAAAAACAAATAAGGTGGCAATTCACTATGTAACTTGCGCCTAACCAACATATACAGACGGGTTCTCCTGCAAATACGCTGTTCTATCAACTAAATGGCTATTTTGAACTAGCTCGTTTCTTTGAAGAAAAACAGGTTGTTCAATCTAGTAAACAAAAACGAGATCATATTCTAGGGACGAACACTTTGTTGGCTACTCCTGGTCACACCATAAGGCCGCACACTACTCCAGCTCTCGCTTTATTCGCGCTTACCATCCGAATTTTTCTCACTCTTTCTTGTGCTTACGCACTTTGGAATCAGCTCTACCAGCACCACTTCTTGGATTTTCCTTTTGTGGATCATAATGCTACTCATGCTACGTATGTTATGACAGCATTAGAAGAAGGACCTTGTGACTCTCAATATACTCTGCGACCACCACTACAGGCTGCAAGATAACAAAGCTACGATGCAATTTGCTTCGCTGGCTCACTAAATGTCACCGTAAAGCTA
>OX104061.1:5557134-5584279 GCA_944474145.2 Dicrocoelium dendriticum | reverse complement strand
CATTCAGTACATCATCAGTGGGTGTAGCTGTCATGATGCGTGCGCATTTTGGAAATGTCAGATTGGCAATGCGACATTCCACGATTTCTATCGTTGTTCCTCTTTTTATCTGTGAAATGGAGAGCAAAGATTTTGCAGTTAGCTTTACCGGACTCTGTTACGTAGTCAGTGGTCAGAAACTTACTGTGAGATGTGGAATGTATTCGGGAATCAGATAAAACATAAAGGAAAAGGCTATGGAAGTTACAACACACGAACTACGAAAGGAAAGAAAAACCGGAAGCATGTAATGGTGACCGAAAGCTGAGCTGAAGCGAATCGTCTATCCCGTGCGGTCGATCAGGCGATCGATCGAGCGGACGACCGCATATTCTAACACCCAGCTAAGTGTACTTTTGCCTCAGGGTGAAGAGTACAGGGTTTTGGGGCCATTATCTGGCTACGTTGGCAGCTTTTTGTTAACACGCTTTTCGTGGTCAAGGCTGTTGTAATTTTCGATTTTTCTTCGGCTGGGCTAAAACTTTTGCGAAGGAAATTTTGGGTGGTTAATTCGGAATAGCAAGAAAAGTGAAAAGCTAACAGGATGAATGCCCATATCTATCGCTTACCGCGTCACAACTATCCTCTGTATCGGTTTCGTCTGGGAACCTTCAAATAAAGAATATTTCGAAGGCTGAAATTAGACGAAAGTTTGTTTTACCTCTTATTAAAAACACATCACATGTGTTAAGTAAATTCACATACTGTGTCCCTAAGATTTGCGAGATAAATATTTCACGCATGACCGGATCACTGATTTTGACTGACACACATGTTAGATAAACACAAACCCCAACGGAAATAATGCACAGAGCCTGCGTATATAGACAAGCGCAAGAAGGAAACTGTTTGCAAAAAGAGAAATTCGAGGTGAACAAATCACTAAGAACGCGTCTATTGTGTTATTTTCTACTTGAAAGGTGACAGAGTGGAATCTTCTGCACTGTCAATTTTGATGTGGGTCTCAGAAGTTTCGTTCTTGAACAGTGGCATTTAAAGTTAATAACTTGGTATGTGAGAAGTTAGAAGATTCCTTAAAATAACTGGCGACATCTGCCAAGTGAGGTTTGAGCCACTGAGGAAAAATATCAATATGTCCATAGGAGATGTAATAACACTGCAAAGATTAGTAAACTTCAGGCCGCAACATTCAGAAACAAAGTGGGTCTACTGGTTGAAATGTTGGGGCAACAGGGACCATGCTATTTGAATCAGTGAGTGTTTTGGATGCAGGTTGTTGATAAGTATTGGTTGTACTGGATAAAACTAGTCTAATTGTGGCCAACACTGGAATACCGCAAATCCAAAGTTTAATATCTATGTGAACAAGTTACTCCCTCAAGATTCTTACTTTGTAGCAAAGGTATCAAAGTTAGAAGTACACACAGGTGTAGTTTTTTGAAGACCGAACCTCGCCGTTAGACTTCAAGCGGGACCGCGCAAGGTCAGTGCATGTTTCGATTAGCCTCACAAGCAAGAGACATTTGTCGTCAAGCCAAACCAATTAGCGACATTCAATCAGATCAGGTTCCACTATTGGCACTTGACCATTTCATATATTGCCAATTTACTCTCGCTTTTATTTATCGGCACTCATATTACGTAAATGGACCAAAGAACTATTTGTTTACTTAAGCCTTGCTTACCATTATACGTTAAAGTCGCATTGGCCAATGGTTTTAAATAAGGAAGACTAGATTCGCCGTTACTGCTTGGGATGAAGAGGTTGAATTGCATGAGTATCTCTCTGGGTCGAGGTTGCGCGTGAAGTCTGTGCTCGCTGAAGAAGAACCTTTCAACAGTGCGCCTAGAACCTTGTAGTGCCAAATTCTCCCGGGCTGTACGTAAGCAAATGCGGTCAGCTGCTTTCCGTATGCGCTAACATTCTGTCTCACTTTCGTTCATCCCACTAGGAGAGTCATACCTATCCGTTAGACACACTGTAAGACTGAGAATGAAGTTTGAAAAAATCGCGACCGAGATATAATAGTTATGTACAGCATGTTTGACCATTTTGTTAGGCAAATTTGCACGCATCCTAGTGCAAAATGGGACCGGTTAGTAGCAACAGGTGAACTACAAATGTAGGCTATGATGACTTCACATGTAGCAAGTTTGCGCCCGAACAGCGCAAAGGCATCCAAAAAATAGGTTGGTGCTTAATTTGCTTCGCACAAAACTTGATTGGTAGGATCCCACTGCCGTTATATTACAAACGTTTGTAAGAACGTCACGCAGAAACAGACTAGGGCTCCGATAAACAAGCGGTACACAGGACCACAATAATAAGGCACCAAACGAAACGCGTGATCGAACAAATTCATTCTGTCTTAACCACTTCCATCATTAATAAGGATGAGACAGCTGCACAACATTCTGCTGCATATACAACTCAACACCTTCTGGTCAAGCTCAAATCCTCCGAGAATTCAGTTTACTTAGCGGAGATTGTTGCATAGTGCACTCGGGACATTACACTTAAGATCTCTGGTTGCAAACACCGTCAGCGCGAACTGAGAGACAGACAACGGATTATGACCACTTGATTTAAAGCAAGCACTAAACATCACCCGACCATGCAGCTCTACAAGAGATGGATCCGACAATAACGCCCTGAATGTTATGCGCAAAAATATGCCCGAATCTAATGCCATCACGTTAAGGAGTAAGTGTTCTAATGATCCAGATCAAGAGAAATCATTTTGCGTGTGGTAGTACCTAGTGAGCAAACCGCATTAACTCTACGCCAACCGCTAGATTCCTCACGTCGATAGCTTTAATCTATGACGCGAAGTTATTCAAGGTTCAGATTTATGTTTCTATGAACGTCCAGACCAAACCCGCAAATCTAGTGAGAGGTACTCGTCACCCGAACTCTGTAGGTCATCGCAAACGCAGACTTATTACAGTAACGCTTGAATGCGCCACTGATGTAAAAAGTGTTTTGCTCTCTAAAACTGCGCTACAACACGAATCCCTTGGGATACACATCTATCATGACCTCCATAGGAGAGCGCGAAAATTATGAGGAGACATCTCGGAAAGGCAGACATAATCTTCATCAATGACATGCCAGAGCTTCCTTCTAACGAACATCGTGAGACCATAAATCACGATTTGGAGCAGTGGGGGTTCATACGAAAAACAATTTGCTTGGATAATATCGCTGTTCGACGTTAAAAAAGTTTTAGGCTTAGCAGATTATATCGAATGTGGCCCAATAATTCCAAAATTTGTGGTATTGTTAGAGCATACAGATGCGCCACTTTAAAGCAGTTACTTCCCTTCAGCATTCAAAAAGCACCAAAAGAATACGTAGGTTGGTAGATGCATACCTTCCGTTTTGTCTCCTAATTACCATTAACAATAACCGATAAGCATAGATATAGCTAACAGTGGGTGCAACCAGACAAGCTTAAGGTGCAAAACGAATGACGGAAGTTCACACCTACGTCCAAGGCAGCTTTAGGCTGACAAATAATTGTTTCTGAACACACAAGGCTGGCTTAATCCGGCTTATTGCGACAGCCTCAGCAAACCGAAGGAAGCGGGGATTAGTGTGACGTAACACAACTTTAAACGCTGAGCCCAGCTCTAATTGGTGACCCGAGTCTAATAGGTGTTTGCCTATCGAGGAAGCCGGCGGTCTGCGCGAACATGGAATCTGACGAGGGTAGGCAATCTGAGCAACTTCACGTTGAACCCATCTTGGTACATGTTCCTTTATTCGGGAAGTCAGCGTTCTATTGGTTCTGCCTATGTAACTTTTTCCGCAGTCACATACAAATTGGTATACACAGTGTGAGTTGGCCCCAATAGGCTGAGCTTCCTTCGTTGAAGGTATGTGTACGGAAACAATTATTTGTCAGCCTAAGGCTGGCTTGCACCTAGGTGTGAACATCCGTTTATCGTTTTGCACCTTAAGCTTGTCTTGTTGCACTCACCGTTAGCTACATCTATGCCTACTGATTATTGTTAATGGTACTGAGGAAACAATGCGAAATGCATGCATCTACCAGCCTTCGTCTTCTTTCCGTGCTTTCAACCTGCAGAAGTGTTTGAACTTTGACAAATAAATCGACAGATTCTCTCATCTGAACTTAGGTTAAAAGCTGTAGAGTAAAGGCGTACCTCCCATTTGTCAGTATACTCTCTTGACTCGTTTAGCCCACTGTGGGCACCGAGAGACGAAGAACCTATTCTGCCTTTATATCAGATATCTAGACTGTAAATGAACTAGCTGCATTTTTCACTGACCTTTTTGACTGCAAAAAGGACCTTCCGAACTCTCTTCCTCATTTACTCCTGCAAATTTCATTTTTCATTTTACGAGATAGCCATGATCGCCTAATTGAGAATACTTATATCTAACATGCTATTACTGCGTATTCACATGCACTTTCGATGACACCTAACAGCCAAGCTTATGCTAATTTTTAACATGTCTGGTATGAATTAGTCACATTATTTTTGCATTTGGATTATTTGTCATACCATTTTCTGCAGCCTCCAAGTTTGAATCCATCCTCTATGACTTAACTCATCTTCAGATGCCCTACATAAACCGGATTTTCAATGCAGTACACATTTATGTGTGCTGATTCTGGTCGTTAAATTATTAGCTAATTTTTATCATCAAATTTGCGCAGGCAAGATAAAAATTTTGCTTGTAAAATAGAAAACGTCTACTTGTAATGTGTCTTATTTTCCTAAGATATTGTCACAGGGATACTCCTTGAATTATTAGAATAGTTTGTTGAGGGCATGTACTGCGGACCGGCTTCATGCTATTCTTAAGAGGTTACAAATAAACAATTCCGTATTACCATGAATCAAGGCTGTAAACGCCCCAATTATCGCCTGCGAAGCCTGTATGTTGATATAATCTTGTAATACACTTCAAATTTTGCTACTGACAAAGGATCAGATTTCTCATTCTCCAACTCTAAGTCACTTTACGTTTTAAGTTGACTTTACCACGTTTACTGCAAACCGCTGAGCATATATCAGCTGCTTCAGCCCCAAGTTACGCTCACCTTAATCCAGACCTATTAAAGGTACCTCTATGCATTACGTTGTAAGAGTTCAATCTACCTTCTCCAGCCATATATTTGTATTTTGTATTTTCCAGCGGAACAAGTACACCAAAGAGCTTCAGATCAATCCTCTCATGCCAGACTCCAGAGCGCTAGCCTAAGCGAAATTAGGAAGTTCATTTAAACAATCTTTTGTACACTCCTTTGCTCCTCTTCAAAAACTATTATACTTGTTCTGATCTGTTGGCTGCTAAGTTGTCATATATGCGTTGAAGAAAACTCATAGCCTTCAGTTTCAGACGCAAATGCATCACACGCCAAGTGATAAGCAATTTAGCTTCTCTACCTGCTCTCAGCGTTGCCAACGTTCCACCATTCTAATCGGGTGTATTAACGCTATTCACTGAACTATCACACGAGAAATTTTTCTCTTTGGTTCACGGTTCTATCAACACCAGCCTATGTAAACGACTCTAGTGTTTAATTCCACGCACAGAAGTTTATCGATGATGATGCCGTCCTCAGTTGTGCAGCATTGTTAGATGTCAAAAACTCTGAACATTCTAACATTTCCATACTTATTTCTTTACCATGCTCCTCAAGACCGTGGTAAGGATAGTTGTGCCCTCTCATCCTGCCTGTTCATAACGCAGGCACTCTATTGTAGAGGCGGACTTCTGCCCAGTCAGATAATAGATAAATCAACCCACCAACCAAGGAAGCGCGCTTATTTACCTTACCTGGGAGTGAGGTCGGGTGATCGTGACACACTGGACGCGCGATTCATCACATCATCCTCGTAAGCGATTGTACTTCGAAGGTTGACTGCCTTACAACCTGCACGAGACCACAGAACTGCAATCTATCACAGAGTATGGCCCACCCAAAGGTAATTGTGACATGTGTATTGGTTTCATCTAGATAGGACTAATGTACCTTGATTGCTCTTAAGCATTTCACTTTAAATCTTGGGATGTCTATTCAAGACAGTAAGGTAGTTAAAACATGTTGGTTTTGTTCTGCCGTGTGTGCAAGTCCGTCTTGATTGTTGGTTGTTTGCTCTTTTTGAAGCAAAATATGCAATGCTGAATTAAGCAATTGAACCACTGGTGCAGGCCAGAGAGAAATCTGTGTAAGTAAATGCAGCTACGGTTGCATATCAGTGGAACCACTTAGTTCTCCATTTAAGCCAAAGTAGAAATACCATCGTATTAGCGTTACCTCCTCGTCACAAACTCCAACGGTCCCAGTGCCTAAAAGTTCCCTAAGTAGACAGATCGCTGGCAAATTGCCTGTTTCTGCCTCCTCCAGGCACGTAGTAACCAGCAATCCACTTGCCATACTTGAGTCCCGAAATGGCAGCCCATCCACAATAACATACAATGAAAATTATCCTCATCGGTTGCTTCCAGAATTGCCATAAAGGACAAGTGACTCAACTTAGTTGACTTGACAAAATCGAGATTTCGCAGAGTGGATCTACCGTCCATCATGGTCCACCATCCGTAGAGAACATAGGACCTATAATCGAAGCCGATCCCTCTATGTGCCTCACGCTGTCCTAGGTCTTGTGTCACTAACCTCCTCGATTTCGATCCAGTACAATAATTCAGTAATGGAATAATACATTCCATACCTCACCTGGCAGCAACATCCGTAATGCCATCGATGTGGTTTCTGACACCACTGCACAAATGGTTTGTGTCCCCAAAATATGGTAAACACAATGTGTAGAGGCTATTGCATAATTTCCGGTGCATTGCGTTACAACGGAGTAGCTATCCAACCCAGATAAAAGCACTACCTAACCGCGCCCGATATTGCACGTAGAGGGACGACGAAACACGTCGGGTATTTTTTGCCCCTCCCCAACCCGCACAAGCTGAAAACCATAAAATGCAGAGCGAAAGTCTGCCGTATACGAGATGATCCCATAATAGATTATCCAATCCGAAAAACCCAACCGCACTTGCCCACACTTTGTTGAAACTCAGTCAGTCATCAGTTGTCTACGCACCACAGCGGACTGCAAATTGGATGAAACTTGCTCCATGGAGCGCTCATCCAGTGCATCTAATTGGTACTGTCATTTTATCTCTATTCATAAAACGCCTTGAATATACCATGACACATGTACATTATTAGTATAGCCCATGACCAATAAATGATGGCATCGGTGCAGTGGACGGTGTTACAAACCTTCTAAACTCCAGAAAGGATATACTCACACATGTGCTAATGAAAATACCTTGTTAAGTTAGGTATAATGCGCGTCCTTTTACTGACACTGTTTTTTTTATTGTAATTTTCACCATGACCAACCTACTTGATTGTCCAACATTTGTATTTATGTCTGTCACATGTCTTTGCTCCATTGCATGTTTTAAATTGCCTTCGATTAGATCATTATCTGTCCGCTCTACAATATTTTATTACTAATTAGTAAAATCCATTGCTGGAGTATATGTAAGCCTTTCTTGCGGAATTTATTTGTCATTAATATACTACTTTCAGGATTTTTCGTCTTCCTCTCCCATGATCACCATCTTCGGCCGATACCAACTTATTTTCTACTTTCAATGAAGTGAAAATGCCATTGCATTTATTCCTATGCATTCAACGGTGTTCCTCGATGTTTTCGTGAATACACCTTATCAAATTATAGTCATATCTTCAATTCAAACTGTCATTCCCTCAAATTTAATTGTTTTATAATGTTCCGTCATATTTATGCAAGTTCGAATTATGTAACAATGCCTGATGATCAAATGTTGCTTTGATTTCCAACGTAGGCAATTCGATAGTAAAAGTTTTGCGCTCAGTTCAGGTGATATTCACAATGCAGAACAGCTGGAATTTTATCTTATAGCTGGCATAATGCCATATGGTGTTTGAATACCACCACTATGTGCCTCATATTTTATGTACTTCAGACTAGAAAAATGAACGCCGGGCGTTACTCATAGGACTAATTTTAAACGCGCTGCACACATCAATGTGTGTAAAGCTTAGAAAATTTCGTAAACATCTCGGTAGGCAGTGGCCTGTAACATCGTACGAAGGTGAAGTTGTTGATTCACTAGCCGGTGAACATTAAATTTGTATTCAGCAGCGGCCTACATAGAGAACTGAGTATCGGTTGATGATTAACACATACAAGTTTTTCTTGTACCAATGTTTGAAATGAAGCCTCTAACCCTTGTATAGTTTTAACCTCACTAGTTCAGGTGACAAACATTGCCACTCAACTTATCCAGTTCGACGACCAACTCCTCAGATGAATAGTTCAATCGCACTGACCAACGTACACCACACTCTGAAACGCGGTCTACAATGAGATTGCGCGTCGTAATCCATTCACACAACGCGTACGTCTAAATGACTTTTTGCCCAGTATTTCGCTAAATTATAAACATTTTCTAAACTTCAAACTTAATGGAATAATCTCTGTTGGCTCACCCTATCCGTCGTATTGAGGAAAGGGTTTACTGGGCTCTGTAATATAAAGGAGCGCTGCGTTAACACAAGCTTTATCAACAAGAATGGAATTCTAGTTAAGTCTACACATCAACGCCTTTCTAATCTACTGTAATGAGTTTGTGGACCACAACACGCGGATCATGTCAGAATGATTGGTCTAGCTTGCTGAGAAGCAGGTCCAACAGTATGGCGTAGATGAACGTTTCCAACATCTTAGAGTCCCTCTTGAACATAAGTTAAGTAACAAATCGAATTCAAACTTGAGGCATTATGTACTTGGACAAACACAATATTTCCGCCTAAGTTTGCAGCATAGAACGAAGCATTGCATTATGGGTTTGCTGTGGCTCGGACTATTTAATCGCTACTGATCTAGGCAGGAAGAAGTTAACTCAAGTTTTGTGAAGATTCCTCGCAGATACGTTAAGGAAGGCAGCCACTGCACATCCAGGAAAGCACTATACGGCCGTTTCGTCGTATTGGGACTGATGAGTGGCGCGCACCATCCGAATCCTGCGGCATTCTCTAATTGCCGCAGTTGTATTCCATTTTATAATTTGTTAGCCAGGGGCTACAAATAGCATTGAAATAGTGCATTTCCAAAATATTAACCAATGAATTGATTGGTTTATAGTATTAATACGCGAACACTACCGCTTTTCTGCATAAGTCTATGGTGAGCTCACCGAAATACTCTTCACTTTTTCATGAAATTTTGTATTCGCAATAATTTCCGTCCCACCATACTTGTCAATCATTGCTTTTTGCCCATAATGCACGATAGTTCGGTTACTCCCTCGCGATTTGAAAAGCGTTGAAAACAAGAAGGGCTTTGTAGTAACGGATTACGCAGACATTGCTCGATCAAACTCTACTTCCGTACTTGTTCTAATGAGGTCGCCACTCACATCTTCTCCCCAAACATACGGTGAGTATTGGAGTACGGCTCAACTGTTTAATGTCCAATCACCCGAGTCCAGGCACGGATGAGCAAATGGGTCTATCATGTTGCTACTCGACACATTCCAAGTTTACGCGAATTATCGTATAAAGACCGTGCAAAAGCTTATTTTTTACACCATGCCCTATCGTGTATATCACCACGAACTACCTTACTTTATCTCTGTGTCTTCCTCATATTGAGGGCGCTGCTTAACATTTGAACGACAGGCAACACACCCCGACAGCGGTGCCAGCTTGTGTTCGCGGATAAAACTTTACCGCACCCTCTGTGCTTTGGACGGAGAGTGGTAACAGTCTGCCAGAACAAGTCGTAGAGGTCGTGTCTGTGCAGTAGTTTAAAACGTCGTTGATTTTACATTCCATCACCATTGGATTCAGAGAAGCAGTATACACCAGCATATTGCATTTGTGATCCAAGTGAATGTCATACATGTTAAAACTATGTATAAAAACTTAAGTAACATTAGATTATCAAGCATTTCAAAAAAATTTATACTATTTTGATAACCTTGTGATAGAGTAGTACAGATTAATTTGCTACTTGCTTCATAGACAGTTTTCTGTATTTATTGCGCATGAGCTGATTATGAGAAACACACTTCAGCTAACTGTGCCGCAAACCAAAAGATAAGATATTTGAGAACAGTTGAGACATGAAAGGATAGGCGCAGTGAATGGAAAGCGGTGCCGAAATACTCAAACTAGGTGTGATTCAATTTTCGGATTTTGCAGCACCTACCGTGTGTCTTGGATTATGGCACACAATCTCAATCGTGGAGTCGGTTGTATTTGAATTCAGCCTCTGCCAATACGTTCACTGGGACCGTTATCGAAGTGGAGGGTTTTGATGTGGCTCTCTCCCATCCCTTCTCTCTCAGTGTTGTTCTTCCAAGCGGAAGCTGCCCGAACGACAGCTGATCAAGGTAAAGCTAATATATTGACCAACTATTTGTGCACGCAATGTGGGGACTGTTGAGAAGAATCGCGATCGCCTCCTACAATGCAAGGGTTTGGCATTTGTTACGTTGGTAATAAACAAACCTCACATGGTAGTTCGGGCGAATGGCTATAATGAAAACGACGAGATAACTTGTCTGGACTATGTGCGCAACTATCACGGTGATGCAGGTTATGTTCTCTCCTCGGCTTAGCCACGCTGATTGATATTCGCGAACGCGTTCATTCAAAAGTCTCTTGGTACGGCCTAAGTAACTTGTCCTGCAGGAACTGGTAAATTGCTGCACACAGAAGTAGATGCCATCCACGGAGAGTGTATACTCCAGTTAAATATGTAGCAGTGGCATGAAAAGGAAGATAGTGCGTAACTGTATGGCTCTCTAGGTGCAATTGAGAGCCGCTGGTCATCTTTTGCAAAGGCTCTCGGTACTGCTGTCTTCTTTGAACAGCAACGATAAGAAGACAGGCTTCTTTTTTACTATCGGTGTTTTAGCGATCACATAATCCATTCGCTAATGCCTATAAAGGAGACTTTTGAATGGCCATTGTTAAGGCACAGGTTTCTTATTATGACTTTCTCTACTTCTATGGTGTCCTCACAGCACATTTTCATGGCTTTTCGCGCAAGACATCGGAATATGTTGTGGTTTTGCCAAACTGGCATGAAGTGCATAAATTAACCCGGCCACCAAGCTTTTCTTGTGGATTTTATTCCGCAATGAAGCATCTGGATTACGTGATATTTGAACATCCGGGAAAGCCAGGTTAATAGTAATAATAATACCAATAATAATACGCATATTTCTCCTGATCCGAGAAATTGTGACTATAGTGTCTCAGATCATCGTGTATAGACGCATCCATGCTTATGCTTAGTTGACATGCGTAGATGGAATATTGGGCTACGTGTTTCATGTAGTAAGCTTTTAGTGGATAGAATAGGCAAAAGTCTAGTGTTAAAAACAGTAATGTTTAGGTATATTTGCATCCCACTAAGAATAACTCATCGAGGGATTATGGGCTTTAGATCAAGTTAACGGAGAGTCTGTTTCTTTAGGTTGTCACATTGTCACAAGACCTGAGCGGTATTGGTAGTTCATTCCACAGGTAGCTATATCTGACCAGGAAGAATTTATAGTAGATGTTTCATCTAGCCCTCCGTATAGTTAGGATAAAACGCTTATTATGAAGCGCCCGAGTTGAACAATTTTATTAATGGAGTGAATGTAGGTAGGAATAGGTCTTTTTGTAAAGCAGCTAGAAAAGCAGCAACAACTAGTGCTTCAATCGTCGAAACCAAAGTAGTTTGAGATGGAGTTCACTGTAACGTTCTCGATAACGCATCGCAGGAATTTACTAATCCGATGTTTAGTAAATGACATTCGCAGGTGCTTCACAGCAATTCTGTCACTCTTTCCGATATTTACGTATATTATGCTGCAGCTTTTGAGGATGGGGAGATTGAATAGCTTTAAAAGCTCAACTCTAGCGTGAGTTGTGTGTATTTTGTTTGACATATTGAACCAAGATTCTTTAGTATGTACTACTTGATATTGGGCTTGTTCGGAGAAATTGAAGGTAGACGAATACCTAATTCCAAGATCTTGCATGGAGAGCGGTGTATAGACACTTTTATTGTATAGGGGCGATAGCTCTTTCGGTGATGTAGCAGACGTAAGACATGCTGCTTCATTTCTTAGTCGAGACATTCATCACCCATGTACGGCACCATGGCTCGAGGTAATGTAAGTCTTGTTGAATGAGCAGAAGCAACCAATGAACCTCGGAATGTATGCAAAGCAGAATGTTCCTGTGGGCCCGACTGGATTCCTGTAATAGTTCAACCTGCTTCTTCGGAGCTGTCAGCTTTACACATCACGTCATCCAGTTGGACTTTATGAAGTGGCAGTTGCTGGAATAGTTCACTCAAGGGATCCATGGCAATTTAGGCCGTATACAGATGGACGAATAAAGGACTCAATGGTGGCCCCATAGCTAGCGTATGGTTTCGCGGTACAACTATCCGGGAAAGATAAATTGGACGTTATGTGTACCCTGATAAAACAACCTCTTCCGTTCTTTCACTGGTATACCAACTCACTTATCTTTGCGCTCGATGTAATCTGGAAGGTAATTGACGCTCACCTTAAGGTTGATATTAGTACACAATAGCGTCACGTCGCGCGACAACTATTTTTTGTTGTCCACATTTTGCGTTCTAATGTTGCCGAAGAACCCGAAAGTGTCAATTAAACTATGAGTCGACAGGTTCATTCTTGTTGGTTTTAGGAGTTGTGCCAACCACTTTATCAACGCATGATACAGAGAGCCACTCATGTTTAGTACGGGTCGTAAAGTGGCTCCTTCGTTATTTATTTTCGTTAATCCATGCAACTTGAGAACACTGGTGTTGACGTGAGGAAGTTTTTCAAATCGCCATCGAATCGATTAGCCCGCTTTGCTTCATTTGGATGAAGAATTTGGTTATGGGCTTTCCAATCGTTAGGTTTTGTTCTTTCCATTAAACATTTTCAAGAAATTAGAGGTATCCTCACGTATTGCACTCATGTTATGGCGAAATGCAGTTTTGTGTATGATAACATTACCCACGTTTTTTCTGGCTGCGACCGTTTAATCTCCTTATTTTCCTTCAGTGCTTTGCGCTTGTCAATAAAAGTAAGCAATATAATGCTAAAGGCGATATTATGCACACAACGAGTAATCGTTTTTTGGGGTTATGCGGGATGGGGAGAGACAAAGTAACAAACAACATAAGCGTCATGAGTGGAATAAAGCGCTGCCCTGCGATTGCGTGTGAGTTGAAACCGGGAGAAAATTGGCTACTGCAACACGACGATGATGGTCAAGAATTTGAGGTGGAAAACAGGGAGAAAAAAGTAAATTTGGGGCTTCATGAAAAGGATGAAAACTCACAAGAAGCGGAATAAGAAGGCTGGAAGATGTACATGTTAGCATCCTCACGTTTATCCACCTTGCTCGATGCTGCAGAGGGCACCGTTGATTATCTTTTGCGACGGGCAGCGCATCAAAGAATTTTTGAAGTGCTATTCAGTACGTGGACAAGATACTGTCAGGTTCCCCAGGCCTAGATATGAGAACAACTAGGGTTCTCAATGAAATCTATGATTCAAAAACTTGGCCGCAATACAATAGGGCTTTGGAAGTGGGCTACAGTGTGTCCGTTTTACTGGCTAAGGAGGCACTTTCCCCCAACGCGCAACCTGTAGATTTAGGAGACGGAATTGTTCTGGCCTGTAACCACTGACCAATCTAGTATGGTTGGATATGAGTTTGCACGAAGAACCAGCCAGCGTAGCTTATTGGATATTTGAGGCAGGCATACCATCCTAGAATGTTGAGGTCTACACTTGTACTTGTGGGGAGTCCTGAACAGCATGTTTTCCCATCTTAAGCGGGAAGATCAGTCTAAACTTGTCATACATTGTCTTCTTAGGATACTCGGTCATCTGTGATTATCTTCTTAAATTGTACAATGCAGGCTCTGACGGGATTAGAGCGAAAAATTATTAAACATTTATACATATGGAGTATTTAGAATGAGATCCGAAAAATATTATCAGAAAATATTCACTTGATGGTTTTGAATGTCAGCCAAATGATATATATCGACACTATAAGGTCCCATCATTTACTATGCTAAATACGGTTTTCTTATGTTCCCTTGCATGCCATGAAATTACGATGAATTCAACGGACACTGCTCTTTATTTCACTAAAAGTTCAAATTCGTTTTCTTAATTTTCTTATTGCAGCGACTGATACTATAGGAAAGATTATTTTAAAATGCGTGGGCTGTATCAGAGAGGTAAGGCGTTCCGTTGTCCGTTAAGCAAATTAATGGTGTAACTAAGAAAATAATTACTCCATGATCTATCCAAGCAAAAGCTTCCATGTATCTCCAGTTGGCTTAGCGTTACTTGCAATTGCATTTGAGCCTTAGGCTGAGTTGACTAATGCAAGTGCGGAGGTAAGGCGCAGTTACTACTTATAGATATTCAATGGTTCCTTAAATTATGTTCACAATAAACTACGTTGTTACTTGCTGTTAAACAGTAATTGTTTCAAAGTGGTGTTGCAATAGGATACTACAGGTTAGCGGCTTATTGTTGAATGACTCACCGTGGAATGATTTATGAGGCCTTATCTGAATTGGATATAAATATTAACCACCAGATGGTTTTAATATCGTGGAGATTTGTCTGTGCAGGCTTGGAGTGAGGACGTAAGGTACTGGCAACTTTTTGTAGATGAGTTCCAGCTTTACAACTGATCGATTTGGTTCTACAAGACTTTTCTCCTCACCCGCTTTTCTGCACAGCAGTTCATCCGAGACACGTGTTTGCAACTGAAACATTCACAGTATATGATAATGTTGGGACAAACAGTAAATGAAGAAACAACAGTCGCGCGATGTAACAAACTTCCCATTTAAGCGCTAAATGTTACCAGTTGTCTTAAACTTTCGCTAATGAACCACTCTTCGAGATCTGATTGACTAGTTGCTGTGGTCTGGCTGAACACGGAAGTAATCGCTAGACAAGAATAATGTCTCCATCAGCTTGGTAGCAATTACTGAGCAGGTGAACTTAACGTAAACAAACACAGGCATTAGCGACCAGTGACGTTAGCATATGTCTACGCCATTTGCAACTACACTTGGCTTATGAATTACCACATTTCCATTAGAATGCAGAAATTACCCAACAGGCTGGGACGTATTTTTGTTGTGGAGTTCTATGCAGCCAACCCGAGTCGTCTATGGTGGTTGAAAACTGCACACCAACCACGCAACTCGACTCGATCCGCCGACGCACTGATGACAGTAGTGAAAAACCGACATCGAAATTTGTGCAATTGCCTTGAATGAGGCTGCAAGTTCTGCAGAACTATGCATGCTGCAAATTTGTTATTGCAATAATCCAATGTGCAACAGCCTGCAGAATCCACCGGTTTGTCTGAGGGAAAAATCTCTCGATGGGATGTTTCTAAATGGGACCACAAATTTCCGAGAACGAATGTTTCCAAAACTATGCTTTTGCTTCAACCATCCACCAGAAAGTACCTACATGGAAGGTGTAAATTGCAAAAGGAACTTTGATGTATCCCCAAGCTGGATTGCTTGCATGAGGCCACCGTATTTCCATCCCATAATAATTCTACTCATTTCACACTGATCTACTGTGTACTACAGGTAGTTACCAAAAGTTATACTTATTCTTTCTTCCGGTCATTGGTAAATCCTTGACATTTCAAGGACACTCAGTATATCATGATACTGTGACACTGCCCAAAACTTGCATGCCGCCGCACGCTGTACATTTGCTGCCCCTTTGCACTACGATTGAAAAACCTGTTCGTAAGACATGTACTATTTTTAATATGCCTTATAGAACAACGGTTACAAGATACTTCGATTTGTTCTTCTGCTCAGGCCATGCATTAAGTCGAGCTTTATTTGTTTGTGGTTTCTAGTTAAGTTTTCGTACGACGTACATACTTTAGACTTCGTATCGTTGGCACCAAAGGCATTCCCCAATATTTTATCTATACATATCTCCAAGCAACAGCATGGATAATTTGGGCAATCTGAAGTGTGCCATTACAGAGGGTTTCTTGCATTAGCAGAAACAGCCGTATTATTTTTATTATTCTAAATAATAGTACCAACTGTTTTTCACGTAAGTGATTGGTACCTAACGTTTAACTGCACTTTTAGTGCGATGTCAGATATAAAACGTGGTCTTTGCCATGGTGTTCGGTTACTTTACAATTTAGAATGCCACTGTTTGCTGCACTTTCTTGTCCACCTAGTCAGCAACATCTACGTGTGTCATTTGCATTCTGGGATCGATAAGGAACTACTTATGGCACACAGTAAAAGCATACAGGTATTCGATCTGCTTGCTGGAACCTCTAGCCAGGCCCTTGTTAAGGTATAATATATAGTACTGTGATAATTCACGTTCCAACTTAGGACATTTTGATTTCAACTTTCATTTGTATTACTCTACCTATGCGTTTAATCTAGTAATGCTTTCTATCCTATCATGCATATCTAGGTCACTAAGGTCCTGGACTGCGTAATAAAGACAGGGCCAAATTTTATATATTTCCATGTTGAGTACGTTCTACCATAGACTTTCCACCGTTACTCGGTTTTGGTTTACGGTAGTTCTTTTGTACCCGGTTTTGTTATAGATACAGTAGAGCGGAAGATATTGTCACTTTATTGCTAGATTTGTATAACTCTCTGTCCCAACGTTTCGCTTTGCAGGTCTCTTTTGTAGTTTTTCCATTGGGTGCTGAACTTTGTATACAAAACGAGACTTCTGACTAAACTAGGTGTACCAAATTTAGGTCATATCTCCTACAAATACATGGTAAAACAAGTTCGTCACGTATTCATTTCTTAGACAGAAAACTGCATTGAGACATTCAAGCAGAATATTATATAGTTCGCTATGTCAGCTGAAAATATTCTCCTTTGGCAACTTTTCAGTGAGCTGCAGATAACAGAGATGGTATAGCTACTTTGTTCATTCACCATGGATGAGCCACCACCTCACGAAAAGTGGCTAGACACTACTGGAATACTCACAAATGGTTTTCGCAATGGTGAGCTCCGTAGTGCTCACCGACCCAGAAATGCTGGCGGATCGATCCATGGAACTTCCCGGACCACAAGTCGACGTCAGCAAAGTCAATACCCTGCTGTCAAGGGGCATATCTATTGTTAGCTTACAATCAGGGATGGAAGCTTTACAAGTACATGTTGCAACACCTAGTCAACAGATTCAGCGACACGCAGAAATTCAGTCGTAGCCATTCAAAATCATCGAGACGCCCAAACTGAATCAAAACCAGGGTTTTTGTCGGAATCACTTATGTTTCGGTGCTACAGACCGTCAATGCGTCGAGTCATGCATCTTAGACGAGAAGCAGGAATGCTATTTGGCCTTCCGTTGATGGTGACGAACGCAATAGTCTAAAAACAAAGTCGCTTCATCCCTGTTAGGGATTTATTTGCGGTCTCGAGTTTCTATATTACAACGTAACCGAATTCAGCGTTTAACCTGAAGTCTCAAATAACATGTTGTCGCCATTGTTGAGCAGACCATCTGCAAACCAACGTAAACCGGTTGAAGTGTTCGGCTATAAGATGCTAGAGTTCAACCCGAACGTCCAGCAATACTTACCGCAGGATTTCAAAATAATAGCCGTCTTTCGCAATCATGGGCATTTGTTTTCCTTAACATTAAGGGCTTCCCGTTCACTTACGATGTAGCTTTAAATCAACTCTCGGAAACACCTCGGGATTGTTGGGACCATCGTCAAGATGGCGGTGATTACTCTCATCTGTATTGTGCATCACGCTTCAAAGGTCTTTAAAAATTCCTTCAACCAGCATCCTAATCTTTCTCGCGTTCATAAGGACTTACTCGGGACGTCTGACATCGTGCACATAGAAAAGCATGTTGCAGTTTGCTTCCGTAGACTGTCCTCGGAAAAAAATCAAAGTGACTAATGCGAAATTTCATCAAATTCATAAATTTTTATTTATCCACCAGTCCGAGAGCCTCCGAAAATTGTTATTGCAGCTGCTGCGAAAAAAATCCGACAGATGACGTCACTGCAATGGCTACAGGGTATGCAAAAATAAGTCGCCGTCTCAGGTACATACCCAATTCTTCACTTACATGAATTCATCTCAGACCTGGCCGCCAAAGCAGTATTTAGTATAAAAGACCTATTGCACGCATTCCACCTGTGGCGACATTCCACCTAAGTAAAATAATAGTGGTCATGTTTGGTAACTCAGACTGCCTTTCGTGCTTAGAAATGCTGCTCAAGCTTTTCAGCATTCTATTCATGCAATGGCATATAAGTTTGAATCTGTTCATTACTATTTACTTGGCAAGCGCATCATTGACTCTTATGACGATTAGCCCCTGCAGTACTATGATGCACGTTTTGCACGACCACCGCAGCTTGGTTTAACATCAACTCCGACATAGTTGAACTTGTCCAAAGCACTAGCGACTTCAGTGGTTACAAGTTGTACGCTACCAGACAAACTCAGGCATTGAATACACATATGGTCCCAAGCTCTGTTAAACAGATTCACCAAATCGGTGCGCTAATTGCATGAACATTTGGTAACCAATGACAGAGTTAAGAGGCTACAAGCGGCCCATTCCACTCGTCGCTGATTACGCTCAAATGCCTTGTAAGATCCCCAACGAAACCATCTCTGAGGTATTGCTTCGCACCCACTCAGACATGGTTACACCGCCGTCGCTGATGACTGACACGTAAAACGCAGCCAAAGTGTGCGGTATTCCAACAGCTTGTCGACGGGCGACGGAGACTCTTCGGTTTCTCTTTAAAACCTGTGCTGCGTGCCAACACGGCTTCCAGCCGCTTCTATGGGGAGCTGCAAACCACCCATTTAGTTAGCAGATAAAGTTTACGGCATTTATGTTTCACCAACCAATGATTTATACACTCAGTGGCGGAACAGGCAAATATTCTCCGCGAGGAATTTGCTACAGACTACTTTTCTAAGTTCACGACAAGTTTACGACATGTTCCATGTGCTATGACAGGAGCTCTTTCATGAATCCATATTATCAGCATAGCTGTTAAACCCAACGTCAATCTGGACGCTATGGTTGCAGCCTAACAAATTGATCCCGATATTGACAGTATTCGACGCAACGCATTAAATAAACAACGGAAACTTCCGAATAGTTAATCTAAGAGGACTGTTCCTTTGGACATCCCAAAATGCTACCTGCCTCGTAGTTCCGTCAAGTATTCGCTGACATTTTGATGTACTAGAACACACGTCGCCCTCTAGACTACGTGATTTCCGAATTCTCGTAACCGAATACCAATTTGGTTCAACGACGATAGCGGTGTCCGTAGTTTCTTATGCTTATTATTGCAATTAGCATTGTAAGTTGCTCCAAGTAGAGTCTTTTATGCAAAGCTATTCATTTACGCCGCTCTTTTCGATTTGCTTTCTATTTACATCTTTTCGTTGGATTGTCTCGCCCGAAGCACAAGTAACTCTTGCTCAGTCATTTACTGGGTCTTCCCAACTGTTCCCCCACAAATAGCTGTTCTGTTTCGACCACTTAGGAAGAACACAGGTGGGTGCCCGCTAAAATTAGTTCGTATTAGTGCACCCCAGCAACTACATCGGGTGCGGTTCACATCCCAATCTGGCGGAATGATAGCTGGCGACGGATCTACAGACGTAGACTGAAGAACTAATTACACAGTCAGTTCTGTGGATGGGTTATGTAATGTTCCGCGGATTTCCTCGGATTGACAGTGCTTCTTGTGTACAATTCGGTTAGCACGCTTATTTGTTTGGTGCCGAATAACGAACTGCATCTTGAGTCCGATTGAATGAATCAAGCACTGCATTTGCTTTGTAACTCGGTTGATTCCCAACGTAGGGAGGTATCGTGCGCTGCACGCTTTCATTCTTCTATATCACTCTGTCTATCGGTATACATTTTATAGATTGGCCAACATAGAAACATTCGCTGGGCAAAATGTATGCTTCACTTCCTTCCGAAACCGTTAACTGGGCTCTTGTTAAACATGAAAGCTTATGCATCTAGGGAATATCTCCCTCAGCCTGTTTTTAGTAGATTCATAACATTTATTCCTTCAATACTTGACGATACCAACTCTGGATCCTTAAAGATCCCGGTTGTTTTATTGTGTGGTAATACCACCTGTTTGGTATTTCTCAGCGAGTCACATGCCATGTTCCTCCATGCCGTAGCTGTCGTACCCATCACACTTTTTATTTCAACGCATTACACATTTTGCTCGATCGCTTTTGAACTGTTGAATATTTCGTAATCAGTGCAAACTATGACGAATCGCTAACTATTCTTTTGACCTATTTCGAATACATGCGCTCTCCGGTTGCTTTTTGATTTTAGTGTGATTTGCGCTGGCTATTGTCGCGGCTGTTAACCGAGTGGCACTTCGCAACACCAATAATGTAAAGACTTTATGATTGCATTATATTGACGAATTTTCACTGAATACTCGATCGACCTATTCGAGAGCCTTGTTGATTTTGCGGTACTGGTGCAGATTACAGTGACTCATTTTTTACCGCAATAACTATGTTTCTATAAGGTACCAGTTATTGTTACATGGATAGTGGAAAACTGTCCACGTTTCTGTTTCTGTTAGAAAAAATAGAGCAAACGTTTAATATACCGTACTGCCTTCATTATTAACATAGTTGATACACATTCATGGAGATACTGCCACGAAATTTGCGAAGTGCACTCCACATTTACTTCACTACATTTATAGGTAACAACTTACTCATATGAGTAAGCAATTACTGTTAAGATGCTCGTGATTGACCTAAGAAATGTAAGTCGTCGACATGCGCACCACATGTTAAAGGCATATGGAGTCAGTGTAAAATACAGAACATTAAGGAATCAAATCAAATATCGTAACCAAGCGCCATTATATGCTCTATGCATTTTGAAATGTCAGATGATACTGACTGTGCTTTTAAACTCTTCGCAGTTTCCCTCGGAAGTAGTTCTGTCGATTGCGTAATATGCGTCCAGAGCTGTAAAAATGCAACGAGCCATAATTATGATATTTTGGAGTTTGCAGTTTGAAATAGTACAGTCAGAAGAAAGGAAAGGACGTAGCCGTAAGTTTTATTATTTTTACTCAAACCAGATTAAATGCTAATAACACTAATACTACTATGTCCGATATCTTGAAATTTGTTTGGGACAGATCGGGAAGCTATCCTTTTAGAAGCGCTGGTTAATGACCGGTTAACATATTGGTTATGCACACATTTTTGCTCCTGACTCGAATGCGAAGAGTGCAGAAAATTTTGGAGTTAAGAGCCAAAGTTGTACAGTTAACAAATATATTAACCGGTCATCCACTAGTCGTCAAGAAATTCTGAAATTATCTAATTATACTAGTAAACTCATCCACAAATTCCTACTGCACACAAACACTTACACGCTGGTTCATGGGATACTAATGATGCAGTAAGTTGCAACCGAATTTCAGTCACCGCCAAATGTATATGAGAATGCGTGTTTTAACCTTAACACGCGTTAATATGCTTAAACCTTGCTGTCGGAATACTTTCACCCTGCTGAAGAAGCGCTTCATTGTATGCAGTTCATAACCCGACAGTTCAAACTAGGTTCGATTTCATGTGCATCATTTGTTAGGTGAACCGTTCTCTGAGCTTTCCAAATTTGTTGCAAACATCTTGTCACCAGTCGAGGTGACATCATCGGTGCGTTAGTGAGTAGTGTAGTGTAGTGTAGCTATGCGTCAGTAAGTGTGAACCGGGTATCCACGCTCGAGAGATTTTATCTCATCGTCATCAGCCGTTGGGGCATATAACCATTTTAAATGGCCTCGAGGACACAAGCCGCATTTTACCGCAGCTGAGAATCCCGCTTCAGCTGTTTGTATGATGTCCTTTTCGATTAATGTTGCTCTACTGCGTTGGTGATACTTTGTTCATAGCTTGGCATAGATGGCATCCAACTCGACGTGCCGATCAATTGAATTCTTTGTGGGGTGCCATGCTTCTAAGATGTCGGTTGCCTGCTTCGTACTTCCATTTCGTAATGTCTTCCAGGTCTAAATGATGCCAAGTTTCATTCACGGGCATCAAAATTAATTTACATGGGTTAATTTTATTTATGGCCGTTCCGTGCTCTCGGATCCGCGTGGAAAGCTTTTCCCGTCTGGCCGATGTAATGCTCAATAACTTTGTTTCAGTTTCTGCAGCGCACCGCTCTTGTCTTTCGACCCTGAAAGCAACCAAACTATGCAACGGACTAACACGCCAATTATGTCATCTCGACTGTGGACGATACGCTCGCAACAAAATTGCCGAGGTCAAATAACAATTCACCTGGCAAATGAACAAACTGAGCTACCAAACTTTAATTACCGGAATCACATTAGGCGTAGAACAGATTATAAATTGCCGCTATGCCAATCAGGTAGTAAGAGATCGTCCAGGTTTGTTACAGAAGCATTGTTGTTTTTACTAATAGTTGCCATTTCATTACGTTTTCAGTGCTAGTAGAGCATCTATGTTCCCTGCTTGTTTAAGACAAACATTCAATTAAGGCTTGGTCATCCATGGTCATCTCTTACGACGGTGCTACTCAAGTGTAAGTTCCATTTAACTCCGTCTCTTACTAAATGGTGTGGTGGAGATATCTAACTGCCTACGAAATAGCTTTTTCGTATTTCAGCCACCCAGTAGCCGATTACGACCAACTGCGTATTGAACAAGAAGAGTATCGGAATCCCCAAGTGTATGCACACGAACAATGTACAACTTTGTTCAGGTATTTGTCAGCATTATGGTTTTGGACAATAAAGTGACGACAAATGCCGTCATAGATGTTGCCTTAGTTGCATAATATTAGTACATTCATAGTATACTTCATGTATTTATAGCACATAGTATATGCAGATAGGGAACTTTAAGGAATAGATCACTTCAATACTCCTCGATTTCTGACAACGTTAAAAAATAGATGGCTTTGGTGTGAACACGAGGTTCAGGACAACTAAAATATTGAATATGGTAATGTTATACTTGTATTCCTCCACATAGTTCAATAGGCCGGACTAATCAAATAAGTATAAATGTATTAGGTACTTTTATTTAAACGTTTGTACACCTAACTCTGGCAAACTGTGGAAATATCCGGAATACTACGCCTGCATTTTAGATATTTGTATATGTGATAAACTCATCAGAAATGCTACACATTGT
This sequence comes from Dicrocoelium dendriticum, assembly GCA_944474145.2. Taxonomy (NCBI): domain Eukaryota; kingdom Metazoa; phylum Platyhelminthes; class Trematoda; order Plagiorchiida; family Dicrocoeliidae; genus Dicrocoelium; species Dicrocoelium dendriticum. The sequence continues at coordinate 5,560,933 of OX104061.1, read as the reverse complement.
GACATATTATTGCTGCTACTCCATTAAGGAACTGGTTCAATTCTCGAGTCTATAGCCTAAATGCATAAGCTTCAAAGTATGATTACAGAAAGTGTAGTTTGAAGGAATTACATACGTGGTAACTTGACCACAAATGCAAATGTCGATTGCTAATGATATGTGATGTAAGCAATAATAACAAGTCCACCAATTTTTAATTGCAGTCGTGCAACTAGTGATTATTCAGGAGCCATGCAGAATTTATGTTCCAGCATGGTTACCTGCAAATGTTAATGCGTGTAATCTTTGGAAATTAGTTAGACTACCGGTCTAGCTGATTAGAAATGTGGTTGCTTATATTCCCGACTGATCTGCTTGACGCTGGCATGGGATCAGCAAATGGTATGCCACGAACTGAGGAAATTTCAATTAGAGATGAAAGCAACAAATTGCTTCCAACAACGTCCGTCATTTTGTAGTCATGGAAGCATGTGAAGTAAAACATGCACAATTTTGATGATGCAGATGTCTGTGGAAATTCCGTGACGCTAAATAAGGATGCGTCGTGCTGGCAGTATGATTTGATTTTATTGAGGTAATTTCCGGCTGTACCAAGCTATTTGTTACAACCTGGACATTTTGTTGGGTAAAGTTATGATCATTCATGATGGCAAACATGTTTCAGGTTTCATACACATTGTGGAACTGTGTGTGATGTATTGCGATCAGCTAGAAAAACCACCGAGTAATATGTGTACTACAGCAAACTTGCGTCTCTGTGCCAACCACAGGTACATGCCTGATCAAAAGGAACTTTGGACTGTCAATTGCACTTTTACGTAAATATATATATATATATATATATATGTCCTTAGTGCATGTTTCAGGCCAAAATGTCAGCATGTTGTTGGTGACTTGCTCGATTCAACACGTGTAATCCCATAACAACTATATCTCACGCTTTTTCTCAACTTGTTATTCGAAGAGTGACACAATTAGAAGTTGTGCCTAACAACTGTAAACGTTCTATACTATGCAAATTATAGGTTACAATTCTCAGTATTTACTAAAGAGCTTGTAGCTGTCCACCTCCGACCCGGAATGTGGGTACTGGTAGTAAGATATTCCGCTGCACTGCACAGCTCAACTTCAAAATCATTTTGCAATTATGGTAGCCACAATTTTCCCTATAAAGCTGTTTATCGTTATGAAAATTCGCTGCTTCTGAACGTTGTCATCTTAGTTTAACCACTTCAATAGCATGCGCAATTATGTTAAAGAGCCACAAGCCGATAAAATTCACGATATGCTACCATCAGGGTAGGTGATATGGTTCAGCTTGCGGCAAATAATCGGTGAGCAGATATGCTGGCCAACAATATTGTGGATCACAAGATTCATTGCTTTTGCGGCTGTTGCGGACGAGCATATTTTTCAGTTTTGAGAATTTTGATCAAGCACAACTGTGGCTGCAATTTTCTAGCTGTTTACGCCTTAGTTTTGTTAAACAAATCGTGCACATACCTGTTGATGCAAGTGTAGCACATTGCAGCTGCACCAGCTGTAGACACACACTACATTTCTGTTTGTTGGCTCACGGCTAGGCACACTGCCGTATTCTATCCATTTTGCTTTTTCGTGGCAATAAACCAGAAGAAATTATAACAATTTAAGTAAACTCGATTTGCTATCTCCCCTGTAACAACAGTTCATTCCGTACAGCCTTAAAGACTCGTTTCAATTCATTGGCGACCACGATGAACTCAACCTGTCAGACAAAATCATATGTATTTTGGATGTGGAATCCTTACTTACGAATGTCCCGCTACATCAAACGGTTGAATACATGTGCGAATTAGCTAAAATCGGTGGCTGTACACTACCAATTCCAACTGCATTACTGAGAGTATATTTACTATTGTGCACGGAGAATGTAGATTTTTACTTCCGGAATACCCCATACCGTCAAATTGACATCAGAGCAATGGGTAGCCCATTAGGTCCTGTTCGCGCTGGTTTCTCCATGCTTATGGTCGAAAGAAGCATCTTTACGAAAATAGCTCAGATGCCTACTTCAAAATATATATAGCATTGATATCTTGGCTTTCTGTTCATTGGAGCAGCAGCTCACATATTTGGTAGGATGGCTCAATGATGCTCATGCTAACATACGGTTTTCATGCGAAGTAGAAAAGAACAAATGTCTGCCAAAACTGGACATACTCATAAGTCGCTGGAATGATGGATTGATTAAGAGCTCCAATTACCCTAAATCAACTTGGTCCGTTCAGTACTTGTACTTCGCTAGCTTCACACCCTTGCCGTAAAAACGGACACTTGTGAAAGCACTAGTTAGTCGTGCCTGGCGAATTCGCTCGGCCGACTGTCGGGACGATGAGCTAGTGTTAATTACCGTAACACTAATAGCGAATGGCTACCCTCGAAAATTGATCGAGGAACACAGCCAAACGCGAGAGCCAAAGGATTTGGTGCACACGGCAGACAAGAAGAAAGTGTAAATCGAATACCGTTCAACGATGACTTAGCCACGCTAAAGACAACTAAGCGTATACTTTTAGCTACACAAGGAAGTTACCGTGCTGCACAAGTTGTCATCATCAACCGAACCCGAACTTTGCCCATACCTCCAACGAAGGTAGCTCCGCCTATTGGGGCCAACTCACAACGTGTATACCAATTTGTATGTGACTACGGAAAACGTTACATAGGCAGAACTTATAGAACTCTGACTACCCGAATAAAGCAGCATGTACCAAGATGGGCTCAGCGTGAAGTTGCGCAGATTTCCAACCCTCGTCAGATGTTGTGTTCGCGCAGACTGCTAGCTTCCTCTATAGGCAAACACCTATTAGGCTCGGGTCACTGAATAGAGCTGGGTTGAAAGTTTAAAATTGGTTTCCCCACCGTAATCCCCGCTTCCTTCATTTTACTGTGGCTGCCGCTATAAGCGGGAATAAGTCATCCTTGTGTGTTTACAAATAATTATTTTTCAACCCGACGCTGCCATTTATGTAGGTGCGAATTTGCGTCATTCGTCCTGCACCGCATTCTTGTCTGGTTGCACGCACGGTTAGCTATATCTATGCATATCGGTTACGGTTATTGATACTAAGCAGACAATACGAAATGCATGCATCTACCGGTCTTCGTTTTCTTTTCGTGCTTTTCAAATTGTTGTAGGGAACTAAGTGTTTCAGACTTGATTCAGCTATTCAGCGCGACGGCCTAATGGACGTAAGATTTCGCTTGATGGACGATTGGTTTGACGCCGGATTGTAAATGATTATACAACGGAATAGAAACAATCAAATCAGCGAATTGTCGGCAAGGATAACCCATCCTTAACTTTCATTTATAATCCGACATTATTTATTTTAAGATCAAATAGTTTTATTATAAAGCCCAAAATCAGCACTAGTATTAGGTTGGTAATGAAGTTAATGCGTTGTCTTGATATTTCTATATCAACAACGTTGATTTTAAATAACTTTTAGTAACATGCTTTGGACTTTTATATCATTTGGTGCCTATTTTGCACTATATCAAAATATGGCGATTGCTTTGCGCAGTAACACATTTTTAAATCTTTCCAGAACATGTAATGCAACGCGGATATAAGACAAATTCGCACAATTTCCGTGTGCCAATTTACACTTGGTCCAATGCAAGGGAAACAGCCCGTGATATCAACAGTACACCCGGTGCTGGATTCAATAATAACCGTACTGCATACCGGCAGTTTCAGCAATTTCGAGAGGCTTAAAGATGATTGTTTTGGACGGACATTGAAAGTGAACAA
>OX104061.1:5527924-5556635 GCA_944474145.2 Dicrocoelium dendriticum | reverse complement strand
CTATTGTTAGCTTAAAATCAACGATAGAAGCCATACAAGCACATGTTGCAACACCTAGTCGCGAGATTCAACAACAAGCTGAAATACAGTCGTAGCCATTCAAAAACATCGAGGCGCCCAAAATTCCTGAAAACCAGGGCTTTTGTCGGAATCACTCATGTTTCGTTAACACAGGCCATAAATGCGACGAGTCATGCAACTTAGACGAGAAGCAGGAAAGCTATTTGGCCTTCCGGTGATAGTAACCAACGCAATCGTCCAAAAACAAAGTCGCTTCATCCGTGTTAGGAATTTGCTTTCGGTCCAGAGTTTCTATATTACACCCTAACCGAAGTCAGCGTTTGACCCCAAGTCTCAAATGAGATATAGTCGCCACCAACCATAAACCGGCTGAAATGTTTGGCTATAAGTTGCTAGAGTTCAACCAGAACATCCAGCGATTCATACGGCGGGATTTCACGATAACAGCCGCCTTTCGCAATCATAGGCATCAGTTTTCCTTAACATTAAGATCTTTCCGTTGATCTTACGATGCAGATTTAAATCAACTCTCAGAAACTACTCATGGTTGTTGGCACCATCGTTAGGATGACTACGATTACTCTCCTCCGTATTGTGCATCACGCTTCACAGATTTTTAAAAATCACTTCAACCAGCATCTTAACCTTGCTTGCATTCATAAGGACTTACTCGCGACGTCTGACATCGTGCTTTATATCTGCACTTAGAAAAAGCATGTTTCAGTTTGTCTTCACAGACTGGCCATAGAAAAAAATCAAAGTGACTATGACGAAATTCTAACAAATTCACGAACGTTTAATTTTCCAGCTGTTCGAGATCCCTCGAACATCGCTATTGCACCTATTGCTAAAAAAATCCGGTACATAATGTTACTGCAGTGATTGCAGCGTACGTAACAAAGTCGCATTCGCGGATAAATATCCAATCATTCACTTACCTGAATTGCTCTCAGACCTGGTCGCCAAGTCAGTCTTTAGTAAAAAAAGACCTAGTGCACGCTTTTCACCTGTGACTACATTGACATAAGTAAACTAATAGTCGTCTTGTTGGGTACCTCAGGATGCCTTTCGTGCTTAGAAATTCTGTGCAAAATGTTCAGCATTCCATTCTTGAGATGATATATAAGTTTGAAGCTGTTCCTTTCTATTTAGGTGGCATGCACGTCATTAACTCTTCTGACGATTAGCGCCTGCAGTACTCTGCTACAAGCTTTGTACGACCACCACGGCAGTAAAAATGTAAAGATTTTATAATTGCATTATATTGACTACCTATAACTAAACGCGATTAACCTATTCGAGCGTCTCGTTAATTTGGCGGTACTGGTGCAGATCACAGTGACTCACTTTGTACCGCAATAAATATACTTTTCAGAAGAGTAGTAGGGAGTGTTAAACATTCTAGGTAGACATTCATCACATTTAGACTCACTCAGACCGCCGTCACATGCCCGGAAAGCACTGTACGCTCATTTCATCATTTCGGGAATCGTCAGCAGTGCGCATTCCGTCAGACCATGGTAGGGCTCAAACCCACAACTCGACTGTTTCCAGTCCGCGGTTGAGACCACTGAGCTACGTAATCAGTACATAGACCAAACTGCTTATAATGTCATAAGTTAATTGGTGGCTTGAGTTTGGTAAGCTCGTCGATTGGTGAGGGTGCTACCCTGTCCTCTGCACAGCAGTAACGTGTAAGTCATTGGATAGTGAGTGGCGCTATATACCGTCTAGTAACTTATTCACGATGGTCGTTACCGTCACTCATAGCTCAGTGATCTCAACCACGGACTGGTAACAGTCGAGTTGCGGGTTCGAGCCCTACCAGGGTCCGATGGAATGAGCACTGCTGACGATACGCGAAAGGATGGAACGCGCGTACAGTGCTTTTTCGAGCGTGTGACGGCAGTCTGAGTGAGTATAGATGTGATGAGTTTCTAACTAAATTATGTTTTAATGAGGATTCCAGTTGTTGTTACATGGATAGTAGAAAACTATCAGCGTTTCTGTTTCTGTTAAAAAACAACTAGGGCAAAAGTTTAATAAAGCGTACCGCCTTCAATGTTAAAATAGTTGATACACATTCATTGCGATAATGCCACAAACTATGCGAAGTGCAGTCTACATTTGCTTCAACAAATTTAAAGGTAACAACTTACGAATAAGTGGTAATCAGTTTCAGTTAAGATGCTCGTGTTTGACCTAAGGAATGTAAATCGTCGACATTCGCGCCATAACATGTTACTGACATATCAAGTCAGTGTAAAATACAAAACATTAATGAGTCAGATCAAAATATCGCAGACAAGCACCATCATTTGCTTTATGCATTTTGAAATGTCAGATGACACTGACTTTGCTTTTAAACTCTTCGCAGGTTCCATCTGAAATCGTTCTGTCAATTGCGTAATATGCGTCCAGAGCTGTAAAAATGCAACAAGCCATAATTATGATATTTTGGGGTTTGCTGTTTGATGTAGTGCAGTCAGAAGAAAGGCAAGGACGTAGCCGTAGTTTATGATTTTACTCAAACCTGAGTAAATACTAATACTAATAATACTATAATGTTCGGCAGCTTGAAATTTGTTTGGGACTGATCGGGAAACTATCATTTCAAAAGCCCTGGTCGATGACTAGTTAATATATTGATTGTGTACAACATTCCGCTTCCGACTCGAATGCAAAGAGTGAAGAAACTATGGAGTTAAAGGCTAGAAGTTGTACAGTTAATAAATATATTAGCCGGTCGTGCACTATTTGTTAAGAAATTCCTAACTTATCTAAATATACTAGTAAAGTTATCCGCAAATTCCTACAGCACATAAATAATTACACACTGATTCATGGTACTTTAGTGAAGCAGTAATTTGCAACCGAATTTCAGTCGCCGCCAAGTTTAAATGAGAATGCGTGTTTTAATCTTAATTCGCTAGTTAATGTGCTTAAAGGCTGCTGTCGGAAAACGTTTACCCTACTGAAGAAGCGTTTCATTGTTTACCGTTCATGGCCCGACAGTTCAAACTAAGTTCGAGTTCATCTGCATCATTTGTTAGGTAAACCGTTCTTTGAGCTTGGCAACTTTTTTTGCAAACGCTTCATCAACAGTCGAGATGACATCATCGGTGCGTTAGTGAGTAGCATAGTGTAGTGTAGCTATGCGCCAGTAAGTGTGAACCAGTATCCATGCTCGACAGCATTTATCTCCTCGTCATCGGCCGTTGGGTCATATAACGTTTGCAAATGGCCTCGGGGACAAGATCCGCTTTTCTCCGCACCTGCAAATCCTGTTTGAGCTGTTTGGATGGTGTCCTTTTCAACTAAAGTTGCTCGACTGCGCTGATAATACTTTGTTCATAGCTTTGCGTAGATGCCATCCAATTCGACGTGCAGACTAACTGAATTCTTCGTGGGTTGCCATGCTTCTAATCTTAGGTTGCCCACTTCGTATTTCAGCATCTTTACGTTTTCCAGGTCGAAATGATGCTCAGTTTTATCCACGTGCATCAAAATTAATGTACAAGGATTATGTCTATTTATGACCTTCTTATACTCTGTGATCTAGGTGCAAACCTTTTTCCGTCTGGTCGATGTAGTGCCTATCATCTTTGCTTCAGTTACTGTGGCAGATTGCTTTTGTCTTTCGGTCTTGAAAGCAACCAAACTACGCAACGGACTAACTCGCCGATTATGTCAAATCGACTGGGGACGAAACGCATGCAACAAAATTGCCGAGCTCAACGAACAATGCACCTGACAAATGAACAAACTGAGCTACCAAAAGTTAATTACCTGAATCATATTAGGCGTGTAATAGCTTAGAAAGTATCGCTGTGCCAATCCAGTAGTAAAATATCGTCCAGGTTCATTCAAAAAGCATCATTGTTTCCACTGATGGTTGCCATTTCATTACGTTTTCAGTGCTGGTAAAGAATCATATTTGCCTGCTTGTTTAAGGCGTCCATTCACTTAAGGTTTTGTCCTCCATGGTAATCGTTGACAACGGTGCTATTCAAGAACAAATTCCATCAAGCTCCGTCTCGCACTAAATGGTATGTTGGAGATATCCAACTGCTGTTTCGCATTGCATCCACCCAGTAGTCGATTACGAACAACTGCGTATTGAACACGGAAATCATTGGAATCCCCGAGTGTATCCATACGTACCAATTTATATATGTTTGCAATGCAGCGGAAACAGCCCGTGGTAATAAGAGTGCACCTCGTGCTGGAAACACTAATAGCCGTATTGCACACCGGAGGTTTCAGCAATTTCGAAAGGCTTGAGGATGAAGATTGTTTCCGACGGCCATTGGATGTGAACAACAATCAGTCCATGGTCTTAGGTAAAGCGGATCCGCCTAAAACTATTCGTGATCATGTTGCTGGATTGTCAGCCTAGCATACGAGATTTTTAAAACATACGAGCGATTGGAATGACGAAAAAGCTTGATAAGTTGGTACTGCACGGATTGAATGTAAATCGACGAAATCGTTGTTCTGAGGTCTCGTCCGCTACTTTAATTCACAAGAAAAACGACCCGTTTCTCGACAGGATTGACTTGCTCTGAGAAAAAAATTAGGAAAATCGACAAACTTCTCAATGGTTGGTTCACGCTCAAGCTCCACAACACTTCCCAAAGCTGGACGCATATCCATAATAGGCTATGCTGGCTGTTTGGTCGCTTGCGAGTGATATGATTCATCGCAAATTGTTGAATCCAAGTGAAAGTAGTAAAAGCGGAGAAGTATTTTCAAGCACTTGTCGTAATGCACTGAAAAACTGCAAGACAGGTGCCCTTCACTGGCAATCTGTAGGGGTCCAATCTTCGCCATGTAAACACTCGGTCGCAGGTCTCATTAATAACCGTGCAGAAGCCGCACGAGCTGGGCTGCGAAACTTTGCTTCACTCACCATACCCCCTGACCTATAGCTTAGGGAATAACAGTTTGAAAACAACTGGATAACTTCCTACCAGAGGAATGTTTTAATACCCTAGGAAAAGCTGTGCCCGCCTTCTAGGATTTCATCGTCACCAGTACTGCGGAATTTTATTCACATATAATAAACTAACTTCTATCTACTTGGCATAAGTGTGCCAATTCTAATGCCTATGATTTCGAGTGAAATGTTAATTCTGAGCAAGATATGTGCATGTAAACTTGAAACATGGAAATAAAATAACGTCAGTGTAAAGTCCAAAATGAAGTTTGATGTATCCCCAAACTGGATTGCTTACATGAGGACACGGTATCTCTTTTCCCTGATTATCTTGCACATTTACACTGCTTTTCTGTGTTGTACAAGCGGTTAACATATCGCATATTTATTTCTTACACTCCATCACTGACACATCCTTGAGGTTTCAAGGTCATTCTTATTAATATGTTACTGTGACACTACCCAAATACTCAATCCGCCCCACGCTGGACAGTTTCTGCCCACCTGCATTACGATTGCGAAACCTATTCCTAAGTCATGTACTGTATTTATTATGCCTTATAGAACCACGGTTACAGGATAATTCGTTTTATTCTTCAGTCCAGACCGTGCGTTAAGTCTAGATTTATCTGTGCGTAGTTTCTAGTTTATTTTTCGTACGGCGTACTTAGTTTAGGCTCAGTGACGTTGGTACAGTCAGCACCAACATAATATAAGTGCCTATATTTGGGCCAGAAGCTTTGGACTTTAGTAGATAGAAGATATTTAATCTGATCGTTCTACAAAATAGGAGGTATCCCGCCCGTCGGAATAATATATGCATATTGAATTATTTATTATTCATCATTGCGTCTACCGACTGCAGATTGCGGTGTTACCAGCAGTGCACTTGTATTCTGCCAAGCATTTTGCTTTCGGCCCCGGACCATGTTGACGCAATTGTCCTTAATGAATGTCACGCACTTGCATAGGATATTATCATTATTCATGTATGTAGATGTTTCATTATTTCATTTGCCTCCAGGATTTCATTCGATTATCTTTCTGACTCTTATATCGGCGCATACAGGTTACTAAAAGTTTCCTACTTTGAATCTGCTGCGCGGCACGTGTGGCTAAACGTGCCCTCGTCGTGCTTAGTGTGAGCGGTCCGTTAGTAAAGATATAAATAAATAAATGTGTATATTTAACAACAAACGGTACACGACCCTATAAGCAAGAGCGATCATTTGTATAGTGAGTAAGCTTCCTGGTTTATGCGCCGTAAATCATGTTGTAAAGATTAACAATAGAATTTTTGATCATGCTTTTTTGCCTCGGGTCCAAGACCCGAGCACCTTATATGTAAAATGTACGGATATTTGTACCATCATTTTATAGTTTGTGGGGCTCATGGGTAGATAATAGAAGGGAGGGGATACTAGGCTGCACAGACGCAACGTTTGGTATTGTAGTAATAATATGTAGTGGGTAAGCTATTGTGACCAAGGATACAATTCTTACAATAGAGTAACAAAAATTAGTCCTTACGGTTAACGTGCAAATGTTTTGAATACATTTAACATAGTGTATGCAAACTTTCAAAAGTGTTGGTCGCTTACGCAAGTCAAGCCATTATTGCAAAATAAAACTTTAGGATTTTAAGCATTCCGTGGATTTGTTAGACGTCTATTCAGCTAAAGAGGCCATGTCTACAATGTACGATTTTATTTTATGAAGGATTGCAGTTGTCCGTCCAGAGCTTTCTCTAGTTTGGACAATGAAAATTTAGGCCAGAATCCGCTGGGTATGAGAGAAATTGCAGTCTGCATTGGTGACTAGCAGTTTATGCTGGTAAACAACCCACATTTTTATAGTAGACCTGGCCCAGTTTTCGACCTACATATGGTGCAACACACACCTAGTGTATTTGTGTTTCTATTGGCAGAGATAGCAAAATTTTAAAATATCGTCCAGGTTCATTCAAAAAGCATCATTGTTTCCACTGATGGTTGCCATTTAATTACGTTTGCAGTGCTGGTAGAGAATCAGATTTCCCTGCTTGTTTAAGGCGTCCATTCACTTAAGGTTTTGTCCTCCAAAGTAATCTTAGAAAACGGTGCTATTCAAGAACAAACTCCATCAAACTCCGTCTCGCACTAAATGGTATGTTGGAGATATCCAACTGCTGTTTCGCATTTCATCCACCCAGTAGTCGATTACGACCCACTGCGTATTGAACAAGAAAATCATTGGAATCCCCGAGTGTATGCATACGAAAAATGTAAAAATTTGTTCAGGTATATTTCAGCATTAAGGCTTTGGACAATGAAGTGACGACAAATAATATATCATGCTTTTATATGTTGCCGTATTTGCATAATGTTACTGCACTCATAGTATACTTATGTATTTATAGCATATATTATATGTAGGCAACGAAATTTAAGGAACAGATCACTTACATACTCCTCGATATCTGACAGCTTTAAAAAATAGACGGCTTTGGTGTGAAAATGAGGGTCACGATAACTAAAATATCGAATAAGGTATTGTTACACTTTAATTCCACCATTTAGTTCATTATGCCGTACTAATCATTTAAGTGTACAGGGATTAAATAGTTTTTTTAAAGTTTTGCACAATTAATTCTTGCAAACTGGGGAAATATCCGGACTGATACAACTGCATTGTAGATATTTGTGTATGCCATAAAGCTCATCAGAAATGCCACTCATTTTGACCTAGTATTACAGCTACTCCAGTAAGGAATTGGTCCAACTCTCGAGTATGTAGCCTAAATGCGTAATTTGAAGGAATCACAAAAATGGTAACATGACCACAAGTGCAAATGTCACTTGCTAATGACATGTTGTAACGTAAGCAATATTAACACGTCTACAATATTTTTAGACTGCGTTCGTGCAGGATTCATTTTGCAACATTGTTCTCTGCACTTGTTAAGGAGTGAAATCTTTGGAAATTAGGTAGACTAACCGTCTATCTGATTAGAAATGTGGTTGTGTGGATATTCCCGACTGATCTGCTTGAAGCAGGTATGGGATCAGCAAACTGTATGCCACGAACTGAGGAAATTTCAATTAGAGATGAAAGAAAGTAAATGTTTCTAACCGCTTCCGTCATTTTGTAGGCATGAAAGCCTGTAAAGTAAAATATTTAGTATTTTGACCATTCAGATGTCTGTGGAAATTCTGCGACACTATATAAGTGTGCACTGTTTGAAAATAAGATAGGATTTTACTGGAAAATGTCCGAGTGTACCAGGCTATTTGGTGTGACGGGGACAGTTTGTCGGGTAAAGATATGATCATTCATGCGCGCGAACATGTTTCATGTTTCATCCACATTCTGAAACTTTGCGTGATGTATGCAATCGGTTGCAAAAACCAGATAGTAATATGTATGTTACAGTGAACTTGTGTCTCCTTGCAAACTACAGGTACATGCCTGATAAGATGGGTATTTTGGACTGTTAATTGACCATTTTATGTATATTTATTGCATATCACTGTCCAAAAATGTCAGCGTGAATTTAGTTAATTGCTCGATTCAACGCTTGTCCTCTCATAACGAATGACTTCTCCCACGCTTTTCCCCAACCATTTATTCGAACAGTGGCACTGTTGGAAGTTGTGCACGAAAACTATAAACGCACTATGGTATGCAAATTATATGTTACTTTTCTCGGTATTTAATAAAGAGCTAGTGGCCCATCAGCTCCGACCCGGAATGTGTGTACTGGTAGTAAGAAATTCCGTTACACTGCACGACCCCACTTCAAAATGTTTTTACAATTATGGTAGTTTCGATGTTCGCTATAAATGTTTTTATTGTTATGAAAATGTGCTGCTTCTGAACGTTGTCATCTTAAGTTAAACATTTTAATTAGATGCAGAATTATGTTGAGGAGTCACAAGCTGATTAAATTCATTTTATGCTACTATCGGAGGAAGTGATATGGTTCATCTTGCAGCAAATAATCTGCGAGCTGTTTTGTCGGCCGACAATATTGTGGATAACAAGATTCATTGCTTTTGCAACTGTTGCGGACGAGCATAATTTTCAGTTTGGAGAATATAGTTCATGCACAGTTGTGGGAGCAAGTTCCTATCTGTTTACACATTAGTTTTCTTAAACAAACCGTACACATAACTGCTGATATGCAGGTGTAGCACATAGAAGTTGCATTAGATGCAGACACAAGTTGCATTTCTGTTTGTTGGCTCACGGCTAGACTTTTTGCCGTATTCTATCCATTTTTCTTTTTCGTGGCAATATGCCAGGATAAATTATTACAATTTCAGTAACGTTGAGTTGCCATCTCTACTGAAACAACAGTTCAGTCCGTACAGCCTTAAACACTCTTATCAATTACTTGGCGACCTGGATGAACTCAACCTGTCAGACAAACTCATATGTGGAATCCCTATTTACCAATGTCTCGCTGTACCAGACGGTTGATTACCTGTGCAAATTAGCTAAAACTGGTGACTGTCCGCCATAAATTACGACTGCATTGCTGATAGAATCTTTTCTTTTGTGCATGGAGAATGTAGATTTTCTTTTTCGGAGTATACCATAACCTCAAATCGACAGCGTAGCAATGGGTAGCCCATTAGGTCCTGTTCTTGTTGATTTCTTCATGCTTGTGGTTGAAAGAAGCTTTTATACGAAAATAGCCCAGGTGCTCTGCTTCTAATGATATAGCAATGATATATTGGCTCTCTGTGCATCGGAGCAGCAACTCACACATTTGGTAGAGTGGCTCAATGAGACTCATGCTAACTTACGGCTTCCATGTGAAGTAGAACAGAACAATGGTTCTCCATATCTGGACATACTCATAAGTCGCTGAGATAATGGATTGATTAAGAGGTCTGTTTACCGAAAACCACCTCGGTCCGATCAGTACCTGCACTTCGCTAGTTTCAGACCCTTGCCGTGCAAAGGATCACTTGTGAAAACTCTACTTAGTTGTGCCAGGCGAATTGGTTCGGCCGACTGTTTGGACGATGAGCTAGAGTTACTTACAGCAACACTAATGGCGAACGGCTGCCCTCGAAGGTTTATCAAGAAACACAGCCAACCGCGAGGGCCAAAGGAGTTGTTGCACACGGTAACTCGGAAGAACGTGTATATCGAGTTAGCTTTCAAAGGTGACTTAGTTACGCTGAAGACAACTAAGCGTATAACTTCGGCTACGCAAGGAAGTTACTATGCTGCACAAGTTGTCGTCATCAACCGAACCCGAAATTTGCCTATACCGCCAATGAGGGAATCACTGTGTATACCAATTTGTATGTGACTGCGGAAACAATTACATAGGCAGAACTAATAGAAGGCTGACTACCCGAATAAAAGAAAATGTATCAAGGTATATCAACCTGAAGTTGCTCAGGTTGCTTTCCCTCGTCAGATTCCATGTTCGCGCAGACCGCCGAGTTCCTCGATAGGCAAACATCTATTAGACTCGGGTCGCCGGATAGAGCTGGGCTCAGCGTTTAAAGTTGTGTTACGTCACACTAATCATCGCTTCCTTCAATTTGCTCAGGTTGTCGCTATAAACCTGGTTTATGCCAGCTTTGTCGGTTTAGAAACAATTATTTATCAACTGAAAGCTGCCTTGGAAGTAGGTGTGAACTTGTGTCATTCGTCTTGCACCGCATTCTTGTCTGGTTAGACGCACTGTTACCTATATCTATGCTTATCTGTTATTGTTAATGGTGCTAAAGAGACAATACAAAATGCACGCATGTACCGGCCTTTGTCTTCTTTTCGTGCTTTTTAAATTGTTGAAGGGAACTAACTGCTTTAGACTTGATCCAGCTAATTAGCGCGATGGCCAAATGGACGTAATAGATCGCCCGATAGAGGCTTGATTTGACCTCGGATTGGAAATGATTATACAACGGAATAGAAATGGTTGAATCAGCGAAATGTCACATAAGGCAACCCATCCTTAACTTTCATTTATAATCCGATATTACCTACTTTGAGATCGAATAGTTCTATGCTAAAGCACAAAATTATCGCTAGTATTAGTTTGGTAATAACGTTAATACGTTTTCTTGATACTTCTCTTTCAACAACTTTGCTTTTAAATTACCTTTAATTATTTGCATTGAACAGTTAAATCATTTAGTGTCTATTTCGCACTATAACAATATATGGCGATAGTTTTGCGCAGTAACAGATTTTTAAATCTTTACCGAACATGTAATGCAACGTAGATGGAAGACAAATTCGCACAATTTCCGCGTACCAATTTATACTTGTTTGCAAGGCAGCGGAAACAGCCCGTGGTATCAACAGTGCACCTGGTGCTGGAATCACTAATAACCGTATTGCACACCGGTGGTTTCAGCAATTTCGAGAGGCTTGAAGATGAAGATTGTTTCGCACGGCCATTGGATGTGAACAACAATCAATCCAAAGTATTAGTTAAAGCGGATCCGCCTAAAAATACTCGTGATCATGTTGCTGAATTGTCTGCCTAGCATACGAGAGTTTTAAAACATTTATGAGCGATTGGAATGTCGATAAGCTTGTTAAGCTGGTGTTGCACGGATTGAATTTAAATCGACGAAATGGTCGTTCTGAGGTCTCGGCCGCTCATTTTATTCACAAGAAAAACGACCCGTTTCTCGACAGGATAGGCATGCTATGAAAAAAGATCCTTTAGGACAATCGACGAACTTCTCAATGGTTGGACCACGCTCAAGCTCCACAACACTTCCCAAAGCCGAACCTGCACCCAAAATAGGTTATGGTGACTGTTTGGACGTCTGCAAGTGGTATGATCCATCGCGAATTTTTGAATCCAAGTGAAAGTAGTATAGCGGGGAAGCATTGTCAACCAATTGTCGTAATGCACCGAAAAACTTCAAGACAGGTGCTCTTCACTGGCAACCTGTAGGTACCAATTCTTCTCCATGATGTCCCTCGGTCGTAGGTATCGCTAATAACCTTTTGGAAACCGCACGAGCTGGACTACGAAATTTGATTCACTCAACGTACTCCCCTAACCTCTAGCTTACGGATTAAAAGTTTTCCAAGAACCTGGATAACTTCCTATGAGAGAAATGTTTTAATACCGTAGGAGATGCTGAGCCCGCCTTCTAGGATTTCATCGCCACCAGTACTGCGGAATTTTATTCACCTATAATAAATTAACTTCTATTTCCTTGGCATAAGTGTGCCAATTCTAATGCCTATGATTTCGAGTAAAATGTTAATACTCAGCAAGATTTGTGCATGTAAACTTGAAACATGGAAGTAAAATAACTTCAGTACCAACCTAATATAAGTGCCCAAATTTGGGCCAGAAGTTTTAGACTTTAGTAGATAGAAGGTATTTAATGTGATCGTTCTACAAAAGGAAACCGACCCCGCTCGTCGGAAAATATGCCTATTCAATTATTTATTAACCATACTTGCGTCTACAGGCTGCGGATTACGGTGCTACAAGCAGTTCACATGTATTCTGCCAAACATTTTGCATTCGACGCTGGACCTTGTCGACGAAATTGTCACTGGTGAATGTCATGCATTTGCATAGGATATTATCATTATCCATTTACGTAGATATTGCATTAATTCATTAACCTCCAAGATTTCCTTGGACTATATACCTGAATCACAACATAGAGGCACGTACAGCCTAATAAAAGGGTCCTGCTATGACGCTGCAGCGCGGCACGTGTTGCTAAACGTTACATCGTCGTCCTCCATGTGAGAATTTAGTTAGTAAATAACTAAAGAAATAACCTTTTATATTTACCAACAAACGGTACACGACCCATAAGCGGGAGCGATCATTTGTATAGTGAATAAGCTTCATGGTTTATGCGCCGTAAATCCTATTAGTAAAGTTTATTAACTGGATTTCGGATCACGATTTTTTTCCTCAAATCCTAGACCAGAGCGCCTAATGTGTAAAATTTACAAATATTTGTTTCAGCATTTTATATTTTGTAGGGCTCAGGGGTAGATAATAAAAGGGTGGGGATACTAGGCTGCACAGACACAATAGTTGGTATTGTAGTTCATGACATGGAGTGGATAAGCTAGTGTGACCAACAATATAACTCTTACAGTAGAGTAAGCGAAATTACTTCACAAGGTTGAAGTACAACTGTTGTGAATACATTTAACATTGTGTATGCGAACCTTCAAAAGTATTGGTCGCTTACGTAAGTTAAGCAATTATTGTAAAACAACACTTTAGAATTGTAGGCATTCCGTGGATTTGTTTGACGTATAGTCAGCTAAAAAGACCATGACTACAATCGACGATTTTATTTTATGAAGGATTGCAGTTGTCCGTTCAGCGCTTTTTCTAGTTTGAGCAATGAAAAGGAGGCCAGCATCAGCTGGGTATGGCGGAAATGGCAGTCAGCAATGGTAACTAGCGGTTTATGCTGGTAAACAACCCATGCTTTTTATCGTAGAACTGGCCCAGTTTTGGACCTACGTATGGTGCAAAACACACCTAGTGTCTTTGTGTGTTTACAGTGGCAGAGATAGCGAAATTCCAAATATGTATTCAAATAACAGTAGTTTAAACGTGGGAAAATTCTGTAGAACAACGAGCAACGATAGCCAGGTTACCTTTTAAACTGGGCCATTGAATTGCGTCCACCTTTATTTCACTCATAAAAGGCAACTGTATAAGTCGCTCCAGTTTGTTTAGCGCCTCCATTTGCAAATCCGGGTAGTCCCACGGTGCCTCAACGCGGTTCCGTATTACAATCATGAAGGAATTTTCTCCATAGCTTCTTACAGTTGTCTTTGGCTCAATTTCAAGTTTGAAGTCTGGAAGCACTTCTTTTATCTAGGGAAAAGATAGCAGTTGCAGCAGTTTACTTAGAAGACAACATTATTGGTTAAATACACAGAATGTATTATACGGTCCATAAAAATAGCAGGGCAATTTCCGTCGTACAGTGCACTCAGTATTTTGTGTCCGATTTCTAACCACTGTGTCAAGCCTTCTTTGCTTAAATAAATAGGCTATTGAACATGAGGAAATCTGCCAGTCACCATGAGCCGAGTGCCGCTCTCGGATCAGGGCATTAAATGTCGTTGTATTTGTGTAGCCGGGTAGCACTTCAGTATCTTTAATGTATTCCTCTTAGTAGTTCACAAGCGACATAGCTCAACCACAAACCGACAAAGCACTAGACGCAATGCACCCCATTATGGCTCCTCACGGTGCTCATTCCGTCGTTCCCCTACTAAGTTTTGAACTTATGACGGCTGGAGGCTGACGCCAGTAGTCAGAAGGTTGAGCCACTGAGGCATGGGAGACCGGCTGGGCTAAATAATTTGCAAGCTAACTGGGGCATAGCACGAGCTATCTTCCACTGTCAAGCAGATTGCTACCATTGCAGATGACAGAAATTAGCTTCCAAATCATGCGTCCTCTCACTAGGATAGGGGTGTCTAAAGTTTTCGGAAACTGGGCCACATATTATGTGGAAAATTGTGCTGGGTTCTATTAAGTTTGATATTTAGATGGGATTAGGCTGCGGGCCACTTCAAATACTAACGCGGTTCGCAATCTCCCACGGGCTGGACTTGGACTTCCCTGCACTAGACGCTATATCCATAGCATTTGAAACTAGGAGAGGCTGCATTTTATAGTGCTTAGTTGTAAAACACACAGCAATTGGGAATTTCTTTCTCTTGTTCTATTACACAAGAGATTGCAAACTAGACTATGCTAAGTACTTTCAAAGAGGGAATTAGTCCTTATAAGTAAGCTCCACCTCTTACTAAGCGCGAATGTTTGATGACCAGTTAATGTCATCAAGCAAAAGATACCAAATGATTTCCTCTACACATAGCTGATTCATGTTATATTCATTATTACATTACCGAGATTATTTGCATGTGCATGAGTAAAAGGTTAACCAACTTTTTTGAAATCTGCTTACCCGCTGTGACAATACATTTCCATCTCCCACCCATGCGGGCAAACGAACCTTGAATCCTGAAGTGGAAGTTGAAGAATACGATAGACGAATATGTTGCACCATGGCACATGAGCAATACTGGCAACTTTTACCACAATTTACCCGTTTTTGCAACAAATTCCCACCGTCAGGTGATCAAATTTCTAGATATTTTAATGCATTGTCGACAGCTGTAGAAACATGTTACGCAACCGTTTGCATCCTAAACTATTATATGAGACCAATCTTTATGCAACCCATGCATAACGCAACCACCAAACGTTCTGACAATTCCCAACATTCTATTTAATAATGAGGACTTGTAAAACGCAAGCTTACATCTAACACCAATATTTATCATAATCCTGATGTCACGACCGCCCTTTATGCTATCAGACCGTTCAATTGGCTTTATCATCAGAACAGAGATCGTAAAGAAATACAAAGTTATTAAAAATGGGATGATGTTTTCATACTGATTTGATAAGTGTTTTATCCCGAAAAAGCAGCCGACCAGAGTAACACCAGAAAGGAGGCATGGAGGAAACCGTCTGCAAGCACGAGCAATTGATTTGATAGAGCTTCGAATTATAATCAATAATATGCCCGATCCCATGGTTCACCACCGAGTACTAAATAGAAATGTGAGTAGGATAAGCTATCCGAGGGCAAAAGCAAGGCAAACTATTTGAACACGACATTGTCCTCACCACTGTTAGTAAAAATATATGAACTAATTATCCATGAAGGATCTAATTTAATATTAGCACCCGAAAGAATTGTCATGTGGTGCTATCTGTCAAAGCGTATCGCTAGACCTGGCGGCGTATCCGACCGGAATGTCGTAAGTTTGTATTAATTTGTACCGAGCGCCATGTCCGGGCTACAGATTCTGGCAGCACAATAATGCAATCAATGTACTAAGCTCCGTTGGTGCGGTCAAGGTACAAAGCCTAAAGATTGGATGTACTGGCCGACCTATGTAGATTTCCGGAAAACACCTCACTCTCGAGAGCCGGCATTTTGTCCGTTCAGCAAAACAACTAAGAGTACAATGATGTAAGTGCGTTATCGAATTTAGCTAATAGACAGAAAAGGTCCAAATTCGAATCACAAACAATAATTGCAACAAAAAGTAATAAGGGTAGGAAGCAATCAATAACATGGTCAGCTGTGAAGGTCTACGTACCAGTTTCGCCAGAAAACATCAGCCGTAATATTTCACTTACATCTGTGTTACTATGAATATTGCACACACGATTAGCTATGTAGCAAAATGGGTAGCAGTGCGCTGCTCTGGGTCGCTACGAAGAGGCATAGGTAGAAACATCAGCGACCCTATCATAGAGTATTTGCTTCCAAGAGGACACGACATCCCCAGAGCAGATGCCTCCAGCGATTTCTATTCTGTGCCGCTACGTCATTCTAAAAGGCTCAGAAACCGTCTGTTGAAGATGCCTGAGGCGATCGCTATTATACCCACGCAGTTTGAATTGTGTTAGCAGAAAACCTTCGTAAAAGCTCACTAGTTCCCTTTTATCCGCGGAAATCCATTGACGTCGGATACTAGCAGCGTAACGCCGACTGCGACGCTTACCTCCAGTGAATCGACCTAATCACCGATCCAATTGACTGGTCTCGTTCAGAAGTTAGCAGTTCTCAACATAGCTTAAATTAACATGCAGGGTTGCGCGTTACTTTCTTATATTTGTTAGCACCTGAGGAGAATTATTGAAAAGCAAGTGCTGGTGGTGGTAACTATGTACTAGTGGGTTTTATTTCAATGTTTAGCATGATACGACTTTTTTAATTCCTAAGATTTTGCATTATAATACGAGGGGTCAGCGACACTGGGAAATGAAACAGCCGTACCAGCAGGATGGATGGAGACGGGTATCTCCTCTGCCTCTTAATATAACACTTTAAATTCATGGAGTTCTTTCGCTAGTATGGTTGAAAATGCTATTAGTGTCCATTACGCAAGTCCTTACCCCCTTTTATTTTATACATTTATCTGCAGCTCAAGATCGCAACAGGCATTTTTTAGCATCACTGTGTTATCTTTAAGAAACCTTTCACTTATGACAGATAAAATCTGCAATAGGCACTAATAGTAATGTTTATAATGTAAGCCAACGCTCTAAGTCCCATACCTTGTACAGCCGATCAGGGGGTCAAGGTGACTCTAGCTAGTGTTAACGTGCGCACAAAATGGAGGAAGAAATTTGTTAGTCTTAATGGGACTAAAAAGTACACAATCGTTCATTGTAAAGCGGCCTAGGCAAAGTCAATGGCTGAATAATTAATTAACACAGGATTAGTTCGTTCAGTTTTTTTTGTTTGGATGGCTTCGTCCCTCCTTTGTGAGAGGAATAATACGAAGTTGCATAAATGAACGCTGCCTACATCTTTTTCCAGTCTGATGATAAAGTAGTTAGAACTATCTTTGGCCTGATGCGGTACCTTATCACTGCGTACCTGGAGCTCTGGATATTTGTTGGCGGTGATATCAACTTGGCACATTAAGCTTATGCATTTTGACTTTCAAAAGGGGAGGTGGTATGATATCTCTTCGAAGCGGCACGCTTCACATATTCCAGTACGGTCATCTTGGGTCCATGAGCAGTACACTTAATACCTAACAACCATGTTTAATGGCCTGGAATTCGCGGAAACTACGATAAACTGGTTCGCTGATCCTTGAACCACTAAGGTTCCCACAAACGGTTTTTTGAATAGTTGTTCGTCGATTTTTCGTAGTTAAAGCAGAAATCCCAAAGCATGGCAAGCACATACCACACTTTAGTTATACAGCTACCTTAATTCAAACCTGCTCTAAACTGTTTCATTTCGTGACCATTTATTTTGCTTCCTCGTTGTTCATAGAGAATAATACAACGCCACTATTTGGTTGACGCGTGTTTACCATGATCCAGAGTGCTAAAAGTGTCCTTAAAATAGTTTGCTTTTTAGAGATTTCCACAGCTTTTACATCATATACTAGAATTACACATTGGTATGAAAACACCTAGTCCACATTTCAGACTAATTATTGAAAACATATTTGAAAAGCCTTTGATACCTAACCGAGGAACACTGAGCCCTTTTAGCAGGTGTACTGACTTTCTTACAGAACCTCCTAATATACAACTGTTAGTTGAAACGCTGTTCGGTTTTAGGCTACTCGCCACTTAGCAAACCCTCTCACTTAAACTTTATGTCGTGTCTCGTTCCAGAAATCAAGAACAGTCTGGGCCACCATCACAAACCATTATTAAGGATCATCAGGATTTCACTGGACCACATACCGTATACCGCTGTCTTCCGCTTACTGGCGTTTGCTATTACCTCCATCTAATTCGTTCGTGCCTGAAAACGTTAGAAATACTTTGCCGCCGTTTGCGATAGCACATGAGCGATTCTACCTTCAAACATTATGATATAATTTCAAGGAGGCCATTGAACAAGCAGCATCACAGGAAGCTGCACAACCGGCGTCCAGTTTCAAAACAAATCATCGCCTCTGAACAGAGCTTAGGAATAGAAAGCAACTATACACCAGAATTGTGTTCCTTCAGTTTGAGCACTTTTGTGAAAGTCCGGTGAAGATTTCACATGTTCCACTAAAAGTGTTGTCCTGAAGCTAACTATATGCGTTGACTATAACACATAACTTCAATCAGCGTCGTGTTCACGTGGAAGTGTTGATTTCCGTGATAGTTTAGGGTGGTAGCAGAGTCTTCGGCTGACATAGTGGTAATACCCGGTTTGTGTCTTAGACGTGCTATGTCTGCCTGTTGATTGCAATTAAGTGTCAAATCTTTCGCGTAATGCACAAATTTGATATAATAACACTTCTTAAACACTTGGCTGAGTGCTTCTTTCCTAAGCAGACGACTGGTGATAAAAGCGCATGTTCTCCCAAACCACATTAAAGAACCGATACTTACGAAGAAAATTTAAGGGGCGATAGTTACTCCAGACCAGGTCACACTGAATCTTGCACATTCTTTGCCGGATATCAAAAGGAAATATTTCATGCAACCAAGGTAGTGATTAAGCTTATATCTACTTATCCACACGGCTAAGACGCCGTTCGAATGAATAATCTCCTAAGTTTTTCCTCGGAGTCACAACAAAATAATCCATTTATAATCTAGCAAGATTTCCGATCCTGACAAACTGTCTATCGCGATCCCGCAGCAGTGTTTCGCTAATTTTTAACACTGTTTATTGTTAGAAATGCCCAGGCGTCAAGCCGATGTCGAAAAATTGATTTTACGATGGTCGGTTGTTTGTATGCCTATATATTTAAAGGCGTTTGGGAAGGGTTACTCTTGGGAAGGATGTTAGCCCATTGTTTCTGAACCACAGGAGTTTACTTACTGCATTTCCAGCTTTAATCTAGTCGCCAAAACCTGCCCAATATATTCTGTACAATCAATGTTCAATAGTTCAAATAGTACTTGCCACTGCTTCCATGACTATAGCTGTAAATACGTTTGCATGAATTCTAAAGGATGTGACGCGATCCACAAGCGTTTGGAGTTAAGCATTTTGTAATACTCGCCATGAGGTATTGCGCTGTTAGACGCATCCCGTTTTTCGGTATTACAGAAAGAGGCCATTCGTCACTCACCGCCATCTTTGAAGCGAATTCAATTCTTTACCTACGTTAATTTCCGCCGATGTAAAGCAAGGAAAACTGCTATATAATCGTTCGCAAACATGTAGATAAATACAGCAAATTACATTTTGGGAGCAGAAACAACCGCTTCCATCTATCACGTAATAATTGCGACAATTGTTTAATCATCTCTACTACAAAGACAACATTCGCAGGGACAAATTACTCTGCAAAGAAATTTGACATGCGCCTAGACAAAAACGCACCTTCTTTTCATACGTTTCTTCAAATGCATTGTTTAATGATAGCATGCCTTAATACCTTTGCAATAACGCTGTGCATCCCTAAAGCCCAAGCAACCTACATGAGTTAGATGCATAATGACTAAATCTCTAAACATCAAGAAACCTTGGATTTTCAGACCATTTGGATTGAGTATGCTATGGTCAATAAACCATTCGTCAAATGAGAACTCTTCGACACTAGTGTTAAAATCCTATTGAATTTAACGATGAAAAGTTTTCAAATCGCAGTTTCTGTATTAAACTATTTTACTTCCGTTTCAGTGTGATTTCGTGACCAAGACGACAGCAGCAGCACTCAAAACATTTTAAGAAAAACCTCCGTGTGGGTTGACCACACAAGTGACTAAAGCAAATTGGCCCACCAACAGATGTCTGGTTTTATAAATTTAACGTGAAAAAATCACGAGCACTAAAAATACAGGTCAAATTAGAAAAGTGGTCCGTAGCCAAGTGGTTATACTCTGGAGGTACTAGTGCAGTTAAGATATGGTTAAAAAATTTGCCCCACGTAGGATACGAGATGAAAACTTATTCCAAATCTAAATTTTTGGGGCTAGCCTACAGCATCATTCACGCAATTATCCTCGAGGTAGCAAAAAGGTAGACCCGCAAATATTCCTGAAATTTTCTCTGCTACGTACTAGCCAACACAATGATGAATTTTTAACTAAAAAACACATAACACCTGCAATCTATAAACCGAAATAAAATTCAATTTTGCACTGAATTTCGCATTCCATGGTACGAGGGCAATGAACATTTTAACCATGTTGTTTCTCAATTTCAATAATTCACCATTACATGCGTTCTGTTGTAGCGCTAAATAGGCACAGCAATTAACAAAATAAAAATACGGCAGGTTATTTTATGTGGTATAGAGGAAAGCGCAACAAAACTAAGCTTTGCTCCAAATTGACCTCAACGTTGGTGGGGCCACAAACGAAAGGTACATGTTAATCGTGCGTAGGAGCATTTCGCTGTAATTCAACGTATTCGCCCCAGCATTTTACAAGCTACGTAACATTGCCTAGTTCAGAAAAACAGAAGACGCGTTCTGCTCTACTGGGGCTGGTGGTTGATGCACATTCCCTTTGTCTCATGCTGGGAATCGGACCCATGACCGCTAGACGATGGCGCTAATTAGCCAGCAGGTGAAGCCACCGAGCAATGGGGGATGGCAGCTGGGCTACATAATTTGCAAGCTAACTGGGGCATAGCACGACCCATCTTCCATTGTCATGTAACATTTTACCTTAGCAGATGACGGTGACTGGTCTCTGACATCCTGCCTCACTCTCACTGGACGCTATATCCATAACATTTGAAAATAGAAGAGACCAGGTATTTTATATTACTTACGCGTAGAAAGCTATTAGTTGTAATTCACTGTATTCTTTCCCGCAAATCACAAAATATAATGCATAGCCTAGTCCGGATAAGCTTTAGTTGCTAACTAGTTGGCAGCATGCTGTAGAGGTCACAAGTTCGAACCCCAGTTAGAGACAGAGAAAACGTAAATGCGCCTGAATTTTATTACCGATCAATTTTAGCATTGAATAAGCTGGAACGAACACTATTCTCACAATGCAGTGAACTATATGTAAACTTAAAATCCGGTGTGTCTATTATGCAATCGTTTTAATATCCAGAGCTGTTAATGATTGCTTCCTATGCCAGATCGCGGAACTATGCGACCAAACCCAGATTTCCCCGGTCGGCGTGGGATTAATTATTAAAAGGACCATCGCAATACGGCCAGCAATATTGCGGAACTTGTCAAATAAATGTTCGAATTTAGTCAAGTTCCTGTTACTCTGACACAATATATAAATATGTGAAATGAAATGAAATCTGACTTTTGACGATATCCACTAACCACTTAAAAGGCTTAGGGAAAATGTGAAAGACTTTTCAAGTCAATATTCCGCGTACCTGCCTTACTATGCGTTCTATTAGCAACTCTACAACTGCAACCGATAAATTAACATTTTACGGACGCCTCCATCTGCAAGTTCTTTGTCTGCGAAAGAGGCAAGAAAGTTAAACAGTTTGCTCAGTTGTATGTGGATACAACAGGAATAGACGGTACGATTTCAATGTTTAAAGATAGACACTACATAATCGCCGATTAGAATAAAACTACTTCGGGAGCAGGGTTATATCAGCGCTAGCTTAGCTTACATTTGTCTTTCAAAATTTTAAGTGGAAAACTAATTTTCCAAGAACATTTACTGAACACTGCTAAATTGCAAGGGTATCTTATGCATTTGGGTAGAGCAAAGTTACCAAAATTACCTACGTGGTTACTACAATCACATGCTAGTGAGGGCAATTGTGACATCACAACACTTGCGCATATTCGGGCCCGTAAAAGTTGCGTCACAAAGGTTGAGACCTAATCACTTCAGCCACCATGAGTGCGCAACACGGCAACAAGGAATACGGTGCAGAAAATGTCACCAAATGGAACCGTGATTAAAACTCTCCAATTATTTTTAGGCTTTGTTGACATATAAACAAATGGCTTATGCAAAAATGCAATGTTTGACAGCAGAGACCCACGTTATTTCCAATCTCAGATATCGTTACCATACCTCATAAGACTGCTGATGGAGATTTCAAACTTGGCTTTGCTTTACACTTTGAAATAATGATTCGCACTGCCGATCGATGATTTTGTGTTTTAGCTGATAATTGGTAACCACTTTTTTCGTATGTGCAAACTTCAATGTCAACCATGTCCTACTCAGCCAACTTTCAAAAATATCACCTATTTTTGCCCGAATCCAATGCCTCATGCTAGTGCTAAGTATTACAGTACCTGATGTGTGTTGAGAATTGAAATATGCATTCTTAATTGTAGCCACAGCTAACATTTTATTTAACATGTCATTCCAAACACCTGGGCCGTGTCAAATCTGATGGCTTTAGCGTTTACTATTTCCCATCCCTGCAATCCATGACCTGATTTGGTCTCAGTAGGTGGAGATAGCCTTACTTGTGTGTGGAACTCAGCGAACAGAGGTTGGTGACTATCATCAAGGCCACAAGACCACTGATCTCGACAAGTAGCGCTTGACACATCGGCTAGAAGATGATGTCCGTATAACGGAATACACACCTTGTGGCATGGATTGCGTCACGCAGTTTTAATAGTGGCTTCAGTTTATCTTTTCATTAGCCCGTGCCATTCCGAGCACTGCGGAGCACAAATCAGAACGAAACAGTCGGTCGTGCAGTGCAGAGATGGGAGAGCGTCACACAGAACTCCTCTACTTAGGATACACACCAAGTGATCGAACTGACAGAGGCTGACTTCAACGTCAGCTGTTTCCATAAGTAAGAATGCATGTCGCCATTCAAAAACCACTGCAAGTGCTCCAAACCCCGACAATTATCTCCTAATTTAGGGTGTAGCTAATTTTCTCATACGGACTAAACACTCCTAGAAAATTACCAAAGCAAAAAATTCTTGCTTTGAATTAAACATTGATTTTTACGTCTTCCAGGTTTCAAGGATTAAACCATCAAACACCATGCACCAGTTAAGCAGGTGATTCCTCACTATGACCATCAATTCCGTCTTTATTACTTTCCAGTTCTGAAAGATGAAGCGTCTTCAAGCCCGCCACTGAGTTGGCAGAGGCAGGGACTTAAACATCCAACGTATCCAGATAGTACACGGTGTTGCGTTTTAACTCGAGTAAGGCAATGAGTCTGCGGATTCCAGGCGTTTTTCATCCTGAACTCCAAGACAGGAGAAAAATGCTATCCGTTTCTGCACGGGTAAACATTGATTTTTACCTTTTTATGCGTATGCTTGTGGACGATTGTATGCGTCTTACTAACCTATCGAGTAGCTTGAATCTATTTGCGGAAGATATATGTAAATACTATTTACGCGTCATTGGTTGGAAGGCTATTCTGATTTGTGTAACATATTTCGTCAACCTGCTACATTGTTAACAATTAGGTCATTAATACAGTGCGCTAGAAAGAAGCAATTTTGTTTCTTAACGGCAGATGAATATGTGGATGCTTAAGGTGTTATGGCACCTGTTAATGTGCCTTAAATTAGTTTATGTTATTGCATTTTAGTTGGTGATGTATCATTGGATACTACTCTGCTACCCAGTTACGATAACGAGCGTGACGAACAATGTAACCATTATGCTGGTAACCAATGCTATGTGCGTTTTTCTATGCACGGAGTCGTTTTCCAACCACAGTTCCTTATTCCAGTCTGAAACTGTTCTACATTTTATTTGTCTGGAAACGTCATGCATTCTTGCCAGAGGAAAAGAAAGAATAAATTGCAAAGAATTTAGTGCTGATTTATATAAACCAAGCGCATGGTATTAGGCCATTGTGCAGTTGCGGATTCGACAATCACGCCACAGGTCGATGAATTCACCGTAATTGTTTACATCTGTGAAAAAGCGCTGAATAAGCGTAACCTGATTTTTGCACCTATTAGTAAAACAACGTTATTGCTTGTTAAATTTGTGGTATTTATAGCCTGCGATTTGTATCAGTAGTAATTGGGAACCAACACTGGTCACATGCTCCTCTATCGATACAACGTTTCTCACAGATCCTGCACTGAAGTTAACATTATGGAGAAACATTGTGGATACTGTGCACAAGTATTCCTTAGGTATGTATATTAAACACGAGCAAATAATGCGATTGCTATAACTGATTCACTTTGGTTACACAACATCCATCCATTAAGTTTTGACATGCTCATCCATTGGAGAAACAAGAAGAGGAAGCATTAATAGTTTTCTGTTACTACTCAAACCGCAGTCGTACATTTTTCTCAGATATTATTCGTTGTATTGTGTCAACGGTTGAGCTTGTTAACCTGATGAGACTGGAAACATTAAGCTTCGAACAGCGATTATCAAGGTCTCTCTAATACGAAGAAGCGAAGCATGCAGTGGAATGCTAGCGGATTTATATAACCAGTTTCAGAATTTGTATACATAAAACACCCTAAATCAAACTGGAAAATTATGCATCTATAATGTCGTAAAATAAACGGATGAAAAAGAGTGCACAAAACTGCCATAAAATCATGCAGCCTTATCCCACACCAAATTCCAAGACCGCACAAGGCATATCTGACTGTTACATGCCTTTCGAATATTACAACTATTGCAAAGTTAATGCGCTCTGCGAATTTAATGACCTGTGGTTAGTTCGTTAAAATGCAGCACATATTTTATCAACATTATCTTGTACCAATTTATTGAGGAAGCCTACATTTCTTTATAGCGACATTCACTGTGATAAATAATGCTTACCTTCTGCGAAATACTTCTCCGGTATGGGTGATAAAAGTATCGTTCCGTTTTCAGTTAACTGAAATACGTGCTTTTCCGTAGCATGCATGTTAGCAGACAAAACGCAATAAAGCCGCACTTTGAATCGGTCATATGACCAGAATTGGACTTTGGCCATTGAAATTGGTCCAACGATGTTTAACGCAGTAAACTGAAAACAAACAGGTACTTGCGGATAACAAACAGTTGACAACAGTAGTTGCATGAACCGGGCATCGTCGCATGGCCCCAGTTGTTTGCAAATTCAAGACATAATTCTACATCCTCGCTTTTGCTTAAAAGTTATCCAATTGTACACAACTACGTCGGTTTTAGCACATTTCTTCCTGCGTCAAAATGTAGTGTGTCTTATACTCGGCCACCCGTGAGTTTAGCTTCTGATCACCTCATATATCTTTCTCGGTTCACGCTTCTTATGGCACTCAGAACTATAGCCATGAGTCACCGCATTCGCATTTTCGTTTCAGCATTCAATTAAAATTTTATTCACGGCTAATTTTAATCGTACTTCAAAGTAATCACTCCCCTTGCATGCGTTAGTTGAGATTGATTCGACGGTATGCACTAAAAAATGGTTAAGCACGGTGCGGCAGTGTTCTACGAGCCGGAAATCCGAATGTACATTAGGATGAAAATTTCATGACCGTTTTGGAGTGCAACCATAGGTAACAGACCGTTAGAATATGCACAATCGTTTAGTACACAATGCTTTTCTTGAAATACTGGTATGACGATATTTGTGTTTTAATGAACTATGGTTCCTAGATAAGGGATCAGCTACTCTTAGTGACCGTTATTTCAAGCTTCTGACTGTGAGCACGCAGCAGATAGATTATTAAACCTTTTACAGCCCTGCGCATATACATCTTCTGTGTTGGTGGTCGTCCAGTCATCAGAAATACAAATTCCGGTTATGTACTTTAGCAACAAAACACTTAATAGTTTTTACGAAATAAGTATTAATCTCCTGGCTATACGCACAAGAAATCGTTCCCAATGTAGAAATACAATATCACAAAAATATGGTCTGTTGGAAGACAAGACACATTAAATGTTAAGCAATCGTTGTTTTAATTTTCGTGTTGCGGACTGGTGGAATGTCACCGTAAGATGCATGCGAAATTTTGAGTTCACCAATTTGCTGCAGAGCATCAGAGTCCGGAGCTGATCATACTGCGTCGATGTCGTGCGTTTTTATGATTATGAAGAAATATGAAAACACCTGTATGTTTTAGACACCTTTCAAGTGTATATGTTGCGGTGTAAGTTTAGCAGGCTATAGACGGACGCCATAAGTCAGAAGATTAGGATAGTAATGTGGGATAAACCTGGCTATTGCACGAAGCTGCCGCTTGTTTATTAACAATCCTTCAACTACATTCCAATAGACAGCATCTAGGTGTATTACAAATGTGAGATAAGGGAGTCCGTAAAGCAAATAACCTGCGTCCAAAAAACATTCGCCAAATCCTTCCAGGTTCATTAGCGTATTAAATATACCCCAATTATTTAGATATGTATTGATAAACACACTCTTTCTATAACCTCGCGATTATTGATTTGAAAATTGCATCACTCTGTTAAGTTCATCGCATGAGATTAATTTCACACCAGGTTTGCAACACTTGTTCCACTTCAGTCACCACACAGGCCGAAGATACTAAATTTGGGCATTTAGCATTCACATTAAACATTTGTAATAACATTAATAAGCTCAAAAGAACAAAAGCATACAATATAATGGGCTAACCACGGTATATTTAACCTGTCTCGTGTCTTTTGAAATTGGCGGATTCTCTGGCTTGAACGGCTCACAAATTGTAACGGCTTTGCTATTATACACCACCGTCTTTCATCTAAATGCACCTCAAATATGCAGCTCACCACAGAGGCAGTCTGTGACCAGCTCATAAAGTTCCGCTGCTGTTTATGGAACGCACTGAGCCGAAATCCCCATTGACAGTAATATCTGACATAATTTTTAAACAACGCTAGAACCCTTTGATTCGCTGTCTCTCAATTCTGTCACATCAGACGTGGCAGATTTGTTGTTTTGGAACAAAACATAAGACGGTCCGTATCATAGGGACCGTGCTCCATAACCGTGAGTGATAAGCCCTCGACTGGGAGGTTGCCGTAGCGGGCAGCAAGCTCCTGTGCACTGGTGAAGGAAAAGCAACAAATACTTTGGGATATAATAGCTGTTCATGTAAATAAAATGACTGCCGGCGAAGTGGGTATTCATGCAAGCCGTAAGTTGACATGGTACCTTTATGAAAGGCTTATGGACGGCAGATACAAAAGTTATGACTGTGAAACCAAGGTTGTCATACGGCATAACAGCTGGGGTTACGAAATAGTACCTTCATTGTTATGCACAGTCAGACCTTTCATGTGAGCAGGCCGTTTCCCTATGTGAGCAACAGACGGCTACCGCGGCACGCGGAAGCGGAGGTCTATCGTAGGGTGTAGTAGTTTAACAACACACGCCAGATGAGAAAGCATGTGTTCACGCTATAGGGCAAATAAGTAAACTGACACGACCTGCGGACTACAAGACCTAAGATGAGTGAGAAGGTGGACGGGAACACGGGGAAAGCTGTAGTGTAGTTGGTTGAGAGTGTAGGTCAGTGTAACGTTGAGTACGGGGAATCGGAGGTACGGTTCCTGTTTATTCGTTCCGAGCTACGTACTTTGCCTTGTGGACCATTACATGGAGATATTGCTGACGGATGCCGCATATCAGTTGAACTGCAGTGACTACATAATATGGCACTGCATGTTGATAGATATTCATGGTGTAGGACGTTCATTTTTGTACGCCTTGCTTCCAAATAAAACAACAGCACCATACGTGAACGCTGTGCGCTATATGCGTCTTATGTTACCAACGACTTAAGCAGCACGGAGAGCGTTGTCTGACAATTGCATGTCGCAGATCCATGTTTTTCAATTCGTGTACCCCTCTGCGCACATAGTTTTGTGCCGTTTTCATTTACTCCCGGATGTGACCCGTCGTTGCAACGCGTTACCGTCCAAAATTGGGACGGACACGATGCTCATTAAGCAGTGGGTGAGCACACTTTTGTGTGCCAGGAGCTCTTGGTTTTCGACAGTTACTTGACAATCATTCAAGCGGGCAACAACGAGGTGCACACGTGCTTGGTAAGGTTTTGTTTGCCGTTTGTCTCATCATGGGCAGCGCACTGTCTGAGGTCAACATGTTTGTTAGGCTACTATACGACAAACCGGGTGGAAAGAGCAAATAGGCATTTAAAGCTTGGTATCTCGGGGCGAACAACGATATTAGATCTGTTTACCACCGTCTTCAATCGCGTACTTGATGCCCAATCGCGGTGGCAAGATTTGATGGATAAAATGGAGTTGTCTGAGCGCGTATTCGATCCTTGCTTCGACAGTCTTGGACAGGCTGCTTCACAGTTTTCAAGTACTCTAAGATGCTTTTGCGAGGCCACTACACAAGACATAATGTGAGTGTGACTATCCTGTCCATG
>OX104061.1:5471765-5527600 GCA_944474145.2 Dicrocoelium dendriticum | reverse complement strand
CCGAGATTATTTGCATGTGCATGAGTAAAAGGTTAACCAACTTTTTTGAAATCTGCTTACCCGCTGTGACAATACATTTCCATCTCCCACCCATGCGGGCAAACGAACCTTGAATCCTGAAGTGGAAGTTGAAAGAATACGATAGACGAATATGTGCCACCATGGCACATAAGCAATACTGGCAACTTTTACCACAATTTACCCGTTTTTTGCAACAAATTCCCACCGTCAGGTGATCAAATTTCTAGATATTTTAATGCATTGTCGACAGCTGTAGAAACATGTTACGCAACCGGTTGCATCCTAAACTATTATATGAGACCAATCTTTATGCAACCCATGCATAACGCAATCACCAAACGTTCTGACAATTCCCAACATTCTATTTAATAATGAGGACTTGTAAAACGCAAGCTTACATCTAACACCAATATTTATCATAATCCTGATGTCACGACCGCCCTTTATGCTATCAGACCGTTCAATTGGCTTTATCATCAGAACAGAGATCGTAAAGAAATACAAAGTTATTAAAAATGGGATGATGTTTTCATACTGATTTGATAAGTGTTTTATCCCGAAAAGCAGCCGACCAGAGTAACACCAGAAAGGAGGCATGGAGGAAACCGTCTGCAAGCACGAGCAATTGATTTGATAGAGCTTCGAATTATAATCAATAATATGCCCGATCCCATGGTTCACCAACGAGTACTAACTAGAAGTGTGAGTAGGATAAGCTATTTGTGGGAAAAAGCGAGGCAAACTATTTGAGCACGACATTGTCTTCACCAATATTCGTAAAAATATATGAACCACTCGTCCATGAAGGATCTGAGTTAATGTCAGCACCCGAAAGAATTGTCATGTGGTGCTATCTGTCAAAGCGTATCGCTAGACCTGGCGGCGTATCCGACCGGAATGTCGTAAGTTTGTATTAATTTGTACCCAGCGCAGTGTTCGGGGCTACAGATTCTGGCAGCACAATAATGCAATCAATGTACTAAGCTCCGTTGGTGCGGTCAAGGTACAAAGCCTAAAGATTGGACGTACTGGCCGATCTATGTAGATTTCCGGAAAACACCTCACTCTCGAGAGCAGGCATTTTGTCCGTTCAGCAAAACAACTAAGAGTACAATGATGTAAGTGCGTTATCGAATTTAGCTAATAGATAGAAAAGGTCCACATTTGAATCACAAACAATAATTGCAACAAAAAGTAATAAGGGTAAGAAGCAATCAATAACATGGTCAGCTGTGAAGGTCTACGTACCAGTTTCGCCAGAAAACATCAGCCGTAATATTGTACTTACATCTGTGTTACTATGAATATTGCACACACGATTAGCTATGTAACAAAATGGGTAGCGGTGCGCTGCTCTGGTCGATACGAAGAGGTATCGGTAGAAACATCAGCGACCATATCATAGAGTATTTGCTTCCAAGGGGACACGACATCCCCAGAGCAGATGCCTCGAGCGATTTCTATTCTGTGCCGCTACGTGATTCTAAAAGGCTCAGAAACTGTCTGTTGAAGATGCCTGAGGCGATCGCTATTATACCCACGCAGTTTGAATTGTGTTAGCAGAAAACCATCGTAAAAGCTCACTAGTTCCCTTTTATCCGCGGAAATCCATTGACGTCGGATACTAGCAGCGTAACGCCGACTGCAACGCTTACCTCCAGTGAATCGACCTAATCACCGATCCAATTGACTGGTCTCGTTCAGAAGGTAGCAGTTCTCAACATAGCTTAAATTAACATGCAGGGTTGCGCGTTACTTTCTTATATTTGTTAGCACCTGAGAAGAATTATTGAAAAGCAAGTGCTGGTGGTGGTGACTATGCACTAGTGGGTTTTATTTCAATGTTTAGCATGATACGCCTTTTTTAATTCCTAAGATTTTTCATTATAATACGAGGGGTCAGCGACACTGGGAAATGAAACAGCCGTACCAGCAGGATGGATGGAGACGGGTATCTCCTCTACCTCTTACTATAACACTTTAAATTCATGGAGTTCTTTCGCTCGTATGGTTGAAAATGCTATTAGTGTCCATTACGCAATTCCTTACCCATTTTTATTTTATACATTTATCTGCAGCTTAAGATCGCAACAGGCTTTTTTTAGCCTCACTGTGTTATCTTTAAGAAACCTTTCACTTATGACAGATAAAATCTGCAACAGGCACTAATAGTAATGTTTATAATGTAAGCCAACGCTCTAAGTCCTATACCGCGTGCAGCCGATCAGGGGGCCAAGGTGACTCTAGCTACTGTTAATGTGAGCACAAAAATGGAAGAAGAAATTTGTTAGTTTTAATGGGGCTAAAAATTACACAATCGTTCATTGTAAAGCGGCCTACGTAAAGTCAATGGCTGAATAATTAATTAACACAGGATTAGTTCGTTCAGTTTCTTTGTTTAGATGGCTTCGTCCCTCCTTGGTGAGAGGAATAATACGAAGTTGCATAAATGAACGCTGCCTACATCTTTTTCCAGTCTGATGATAAAGTAGTTAGAACTATCTTTGGCCTGATGCGGTACCTTATCACTGCGTACCTGGAGCTCTGGATATTTGTTGGCGGTGATATCAACTTGGCACATTAAGCTTATGCATTTTGACTTTCAAAAGGGGAGGTGGTATGATATCTCTTTGAAGCGGCACGCTTCACATATTCCAGTACGAACATCTTGGGTCCATGAGCAGTACATTTAATACCTAATAACCACGTTTAATGGCCTGGAATTCGCGGAAACAACGATAAACTGGTTCGCTGATCCTTGGACCATTAAGGTTCCCACAAACGGTTTTTTGAATAGTTGTTGGTCGATTTTTCGTAGTTAAAGCAAAAATCCCAAAGCATGGCAAGCACATACCACACTTTAGTTATACAGCTACCTTAATTCAAACATGCTCTAAACTGTTTCACTTCGTGACCATTTATTTTGCTTCCTCGTTGTTCGTAGAGAATAATACAACGCCACTATTTGGTTGACGCGTGTTTACCATGATCCAGAGTGCTAAAAGTGTCCTTAAAATAGCTTGCTTTTTAGAGATTTCCACAGCTTTTACATCATATCCTAGAATTACACATTGGTATGAAAACACCTAGTCCACATTTCAGACTAACTATTGAAAACATATTTGAAAAGCCTTTGATACCTAACCGAGGAACACTGAGCCCTTTTAGCAGGTGTACGGACTTTCTTACAGAACCTCCTAATATACAACTGTTAGTTTAAACGCTGTTCGGTTTTAGGCTACTCGCCACTTAGCAAACCCTCTCACTTAAACTTTATGTCGTGTCTCGTTCCAGAAATCAAGAACAGTCTGGGCCACCATCACAAACCATTATTAAGGATCATCAGGATTTCGCAGGACCACATACCGTATACCGCTGTCTTCCGCTTACTGGCGTTTGTTATTACGTCCATCTAATTCGTTCGTGCCTGAAAACGTTAGAAATACTTTGCCGCCGTTTGCGATAGCACATGAGCGATTCTACCTTCAAACATTATGATATAATTTCAAGGAGGCCATTGAACAAGCAGCATCACAGGAAGCTGCACAACCGGCGTCCAGTTTCAAAACAAATCATCGCCTCTGAACAGAGCTTAGGAATAGAAAGCAACTATACACCAGAATTGTGTTCCTTCAGTTTCAGCAATTTTGTGAAAGTCCGGTGAAGATTTCACTTGTTCCATTAAAAGTGTTGTCCTGAAGCTAACTATATGCGTTGACTATAACACATAACTTCAATCAGCGTCGTGTTCACGTGGAAGCGTTGATTTCCGTGATAGTTTAGGGTGGTAGCAGAGTCTTCGGCTGACATAGTGGTAATACCCGGTTTGTGTCTTAGACGTGCTATGTCTGCCTGTTGATTGCAATTAAGTGTCAAATCTTTCGCGTAATGCACAAATTTGATATAATAACACTTCTTAAACACTTGGCTGAGTGCTTCTTTCCTAAGCAGACGACTGGTGATAAAAGCGCATGTTCTCCCAAACCACATTAAAGAACCGATACTTACGAAGAAAATTTAAGGGGCGATAGTTACTCCAGACCACGTCACACGGAATCTTGCACATTCTTTGCCGGATATCAAAAAAATATTTCATGCAACCAAGGTACTGATTAAGCTTATATCTACTTATCCACACGGCTAAGACGCCGTTCGAATGAATAATCTCCTAAGTTTTTCCTCGGAGTCACAACAAAATAATCCATTTATAATCTAGCAAGATTTCTGATCCTGACAAACTCTCTATCGCGATCCCGCAGCAGTGTTTCGCTAATTTTAACACTGTTTATTGTTAGAAATGCCCAGGCGTCAAGCCGATGTCGAAAAATTGATTTTACGATGGTCGGTTGTTTGTATGCCTGTATATTTAAAGGCGTTATGAAGGGTTACTCTTGGGAAGGATGTTAGCCCATTGTTTCTGAACAACAGGAGTTTGCTTACTGCATTTCCAGCTTTAATCTAGTCGCCAAAACCTGCCCAATATATTCTGTACAATCAATGTTCATTAGTTCAAATAGTACTTGCCACTGCTTCCATGACTATAGCTGTAAATACGTTTGCATGAATTCCAAAGGCTGTTACACGATCCACAAGCGTTTGGAGTTAAGCATTTTGTAATACTCGCCATGAGATATTGCGCTGTTAGACGCATCCCGTTTTTTGGCATTACAGGAAGAGGCCATTCGTCACTCACCGCCATCTTTGAAGCGAATTCAATTTTTTACCTACGTTAATTTCCGCCGATGTAAAGCAAGGAAAACTCCTATATAATCGTTCGCAAACATGTAGATAAATACAGCAAATTACATTTGGGAGCAGAAACAACCGCTTCCATCTATCACGTAATAATTTCGATAATTGTTTAATCATCTCTACTACAAAGACAACATTCACAGGGACAAATTACTCTGCAAAGAAATTTGACATGCGCCTAGACAAAAACGCACCTTCTTTTCATACTTTTCTTCAAATGCATTGTTTAATGATAGCGTGCATTAATACATTTGCAATAACGCTGTGCATCCCTAAAGCCCAAGCAACCTACATGAGTTAGATGCATAATGACTAAATCTCTAAACATCAAGAAACCTTGGCTTTTCAGACCATTTGGATTGAGTATGCTATGGTCAATAAACCATTCGTCAAATGAGAACGCTTCGACACTAGTGTTAAAATCCTATTGAATTTAACGATGAAAAGTTTTCATATCGCAGTTTCTGTATTAAACTATTTTACTTCCGTTTCAGTGTGATTTCGTGACCAAGACGACAGCAGCAGCACTCAAAACATTTTAAGAAAAAACTCCGTGTGATTTGACCACACAAGTGACTAAAGCAAATTGGCCCACCAACTGTGGTCTGGTTTTATAAATTTAACGTGAAGAAATTACGAGCACTAAAAAGACAGGTCAAATTAGAAAAGTGGTCCGTAGCCAAGTGGTTATACTCTGGAGGTACTAGTGCAGTTAAGATATGGTTAAAAAATTTGCCCCACGTAGGATACGAGATGAAAACTTATTCCAAATCTAAATTTTTGGGGTTAGCCTACAGCATCATTCACGCAATTATCCTCGAGGTAGTAAAAAGGTAGACCCGCAAATTTTCATGAAATTTTATCTGCTACATACTAGCCAACACAATGATAAATTTTTAACTAAAAAACACATCACACCTACAATCTATAAACCGAAATAAAATTCAATTTTGCACTGAATTTCGCATTCCATGGTACGAGGGCAATGAACATTTTAACCATGTTGTTTCTCAATTTCAATAATTCACCATTACATGCGTTTTGTTGTAGCGCTAAATAGGCACAGAAATTAACAAATTAAAAATACGACAGATTATTTTATGTAGTAAAGAGGAAAACGCAACAAAAATAAGCTTTGCTCCAAAATGTCCTCAACGCTGGTGGGGCCACAAACGAAAGGTACATGTTAATCGTGCGTAGGAGCATTTCGCTGTAATTCAATGTATTCGCCCCAGCATTTTACAAGCTACGTAACATTGCCTAGTTCAGAAAAACAGAAGACGCGTTCCGCTCTACTGGGGCTCGTGCTTGATGCACATTCCCTTTGTCTCATGCTGGGGATCGGACCCATGACCGCTAGACGATGGCGCTAACTAGCCAGCAGGTGAAGCCACCGAGCAATGGGAGATGGCAGCTGGGCTACATAATTTGCAAGCTAACTGGGGCATAGCACGACCCATCTTCTATTGTCATGTAACATTTTACCTTAGCAGATGACGGTGACTGGTCTCTGACATCCTGCCTCACTCTCACTGGACGATATATCCATAACATTTGAAAATAGAAGAGACCAGGTATTTTATATTACTTACGCGTAGAAAGCTATTAGTTGTAATTCATTGTATTCTTTCCCGCAAATCACAAAATATAAAGCATAGCCTAGTCCGGATAAGCTTTAGTTGCTGACTAGTTGGCAGCATGCTGTAGCGGTCACAAGTTCGAACCCCAGTTAGGGACAGAGAAAACGTAAATGCGCCTGAATTTTATTACCGATCAATTTTAGCATTGAATAAGCTGGCATGAACACTATTCTCACGATGCAGTGAACTATATGTAAACTTAAAATCCGGTGTGTCTATTTTGCAATCGTTTTAATATCCAGAGCTGTTAATGATTGCTTTCCATACCAGATGGCGGAACTATGCGACCAAACCCAAATTTCCCCGGTCGGCGTGGGATTAATTATTAAGATGACCATCGCAATACGGCTAGCAATATTGCGGAACTTGTCAAATAAATGTTCGAATGTTAGTCAAGTTCCTGTTACTCTGACACAATATATAAATATGTGAAATGAAATGAAATCTGACTTTTGACGATATCCACTAACTACATAAAAGACTTTTAAAGTCAATATTCCGCGTACCTGCCTTACTATGCGTTCTATTAGCAACTCTACAACTGCAACCGATAAAGTAACAACTTACGGACGCTTCCATCTGCAAGTTCTGGGTCTGCGAAAGAGGCAGGAAATTTAAACAGTTTGCTCAGTTGTATCTGGATAAAACAGGAATAGACGTTACGATTTCAATGTTTAAAGACACTGCATAATCCCCGATTAAAATAAAACTACTTCGGGAGCAGGGTAATATCATCGCTAACTTAGCTTGCATTTGTCTTTCAAAATTTTAAGTGGAAAACTAATTTTCCAGAATCATTTACTGAACACTGCTAATTTGCAAGGGTATCTTGTGCATTTGGGTAGAGAAAGGATATCGAAATTACCTACGTGTTTACTACAATCAAAGGTATACTGTTCACTTGCATAGAGCAAAGACATCAAAATTAGGTACGTGATTACTAAAGTCACGTGAAAATATGAGTAATTGTGACATCAAAACACTTGCGGATATTCTGGCCCGTATAATATGCGTCACAAAGGTTGAGGCCTAATCACTTCAGCCACCATGAGTGCGCAACACGGCAACAAGGAATACGATGCAGAAAATGTCACCAAATGGAACCGTGATTAAAACTCTCCAATTATTTTTAGGCTATGTTGACTTATAAACAAACAGCTTATGCAAAAATGCAATGTTTGACAGCAGAGACACACGTTATTTCCAACCTTAGATGTCGTTACCATACCTCATAAGCCTGCTGATAGAGATTTCAAACTTGGCTTTGCTTTACACTTTGAAATAATGATTCGCACTGCCGATCGATGATTTTGTGTTTTAGCTGATAATTGGTAACCACTTTTTTCGTATGTGCAAACTTCAATGTCAACAATTTCCTACTTAGCCAACTTTCAAAAATATCACCTATTTTTGCCCGAATCCAATGCCTCATGCTAGTGCTAAGTATTACAGTACCTGATGTGTGTTGAGAATTGAAATATGCATTCTTAATTGTAGCCATAGCTGACATTTTATTTAACATGTCATTCCAAACACCTGGGCAGTGTCAAATCTGATGGCTTTAGCGTTTACTATTTCCCATCCCTGCAATCCATGACCTGATTTGGTCTCAGTAGGTGGAGATAGCCTTACTTGTGTGTGGAACTCAGCGAACAGAGGTTGGTGACTATCATCAAGGCCACAAGACCACTGATCTCGACAAGTAGCGCTTGACACATCGGCTAGAAGATGATGTCTGTATTACGGAATACCCACCTTGTGGCATGGATTGCGTCACGCAGTTTTAATAGTGGTTTCAGTTTATCTTTTTGTTAGTCCTTGCCATTCCGAGCGCTGCTGAGCACAAATCAGAACGAAGCATTCGGTCGTGCAGTGCAGAGATGAGAGAGCGTCACACAGAAATTCTCCATTTCGGATACGCACCAAGTGATCGAACTGACAGCGGCTGACTTCAAAGTCAGCTGTTTCCATAAGTAAGAATACATGTCGCTACTCATAACCCACTGCGGGTGCTCCAAACCCCGACATTTATCTCCTAATTTAGGGTGCAGCTAATTTTCTCACACTGACTAGACACCCCCTAGAAAATTACCAAAGCAAACAATTCTTGTTTGGAATTTATCACTTATTTTTACGTCTTCCAGATTTCCAGGATTAAACCATCGAACACAATGCAGTGGTTAACCAGGTGATTCCTCACTATGCCTATCACGTCCGTCGTTATTACCTTCCAGTTCTGAAAGCTGAAGCTTCCACAAGCCGGCAACTGAGTTGGTAGAGGCAGAAACTTAAACATCCAACTTTTCAAGATACTACACAGTGTTGCGTATTAACTCGAGTAAGCCGATGAGTCTGCGGATTCCAGGCTTTTTCATCCTGAACTCCAAGACAGGAGAAAAGTGGCATCCTCGTTTCTGGACGATTAAGCATTGATTTTTACCTTTTTATGCTTATGATCGTGGAGGTTTGAACGCAACTTACTAACCCATCAAGTGGCTTGAACAAATTTAGAAGCTATAGATGAATACTACTTACGCATCCTTGGTTGGAAGGCTTTTCTGATTTGTGTAATATCGTTCGTCTACTCGCTACAGTGCTAACATTTAATTCTTTAATGCAATGAGCTAGAAGGAAGCACTTTTGTTTCTTAACGTCAAATGCATATGTGGATGCTTAAGGTCTTATATCACCTGTTAACGTGGCTTACATAAGTTAATGTTACTGCACCTTATGTAGTGGTGTATAATTGGAAACCAATCTGCTACCCAGTTACGATAACGAGCCTGACGAACAATGTAGCCATTATATTAGCAAGCAGTGCTATGTGTCTTTTCCTATGCACCTAGTCGTTTTCCAACCACATTCCCTTATTCCAGTCTGAAACGGTTCTACATTTCTGTTGTTTGGAAACGTCATACATACTTAACAGATGCAATGGAAGAATAATTGGCAGATAATTTAATGCTGATTTATGCAAACCATGCGCATGGCATTAGGCCAGTGTGCAGTTGCAGATTCGACAAACATGCCACAGGTCGATAAATTCACCGTAAGTGTTTACATCCGTGAAAAAGCACTGAATAAGTGCAACCCGATTTTTGCAACTATTAGTTAAAACACAGTCATTGTTGGTTATATTTGCTGTATATATAGCCTGCGATTTGGATTCATACCAATTGGGAACCAACACTGATCACATGCTCCTCTATCGGTGCAACGTTTCTCACAGATCATGCAGAAACATTGGGATAGGATGCATAGGTATTCCTTAGGCATGTACATAAACCACGAGCAAATAATGCGATTGCTATAACTGATTCCCTTTGGTTACAAAACACTCATACATTTAGTTTTGACGTGTGCATTCATGGGAGAAACAAGAAGAGGAAGCAATAATTTTGCTTTTGTTACTACTCAAACCGCAGTCGTACGTTTTTCTCAGATATTATTCCTTGTAATGTGTCAACGGTTGAGGTTTTTAACCAGATGAAATATAGGAACACTATGCATCGAACAGCAATTATCAAGATCCCAGTAATGCGAAGAAGCGACGCATGCCGTCGAATGCTAGCGAGTTTATATAACCAGTTTCATAATCTTTATAAGTTGTACATCGTGCTATTTAATCAAAGTGTAAAATTAAGCATACATAATGTCGTAAATTAAAGAACTGAAAATGAGTGGAAAAACGCCATAAAATCATGCAGCCTTATCCCACACCAAAAGCAAAATCTGCACAAGTGATATCTTACTTATAGACGAGTTTCAAATATTACAACATTTGCAAAGTTAATGCGCGCTGCGTAATTAATGATCTGTGGTTGGTTCGTTAAAATACAACACATATTTTATCAACATAATCTTGCACAAATTTACTGATGATGCCTACTTTTCTCTATAGCAACATTCACTGTGATAAATAATGCTTACCTGCTGCGAAATATTTCTCCGGTATGGGTGATAATATTATTGTTCCATTTCCA
Source organism: Dicrocoelium dendriticum (assembly GCA_944474145.2). NCBI lineage: Eukaryota > Metazoa > Platyhelminthes > Trematoda > Plagiorchiida > Dicrocoeliidae > Dicrocoelium > Dicrocoelium dendriticum. The sequence goes on along the minus strand of OX104061.1, from coordinate 5,517,204 downwards.
AGTAATTGAAATACGTGCTTTTCCGTAGCATGCATGTTAGCAGACAAAACGCAATAAAGCCGCACTTTGAATCGGTTATATGACCAGAATTGGACTTTGGCCATTGAAATCGGTCCGAGGATGTTTAACGCAGTAAACTGAAAACAAAGAGAAAGACATGTGAAACAGTTACTTGCGGATAACAAACAATTGACGACAGTAGTTGCCGGAGCTCAGAATCGTCGCTCTGCCCCAGTTGTTTGCAAACTCAAGACAATTCTATACCCTTGCTTTGTTGAAATGTTATGGAATTGTACATAAGTACATCGGTTTTAGCGCTTTTCGACCTGCGTCAAGCTTTAGTGTGTCTTATAGTTGGCCACCCGTGAGTCGAGTTTCTGACAACCTCAGATATCTTTCTTGGTTCACGCTTCTTTTGGCGCTCAGAACTATAGCCATGATTCACCGTATTTGCGTTTTTGTTTCAACATTCAGTTACAATTTATTAGCGACTAATTTTAATCGTACTTCAAACTAATGACTCCCCCTGCATGCGTTAGTTGTGGTTGATTCGTCAGTATGCACTAAAAAAAGATTAAGCACGGTGCGACAGGGTTCTCCCAGCCGGCAATCGGAATGTACATAAGAAGGAAAATTTCACAACTGTTTTGGAGTGCAACCGTAGGTAACAGACCGTTGGAATATGCATAATCATTTGGTACACAACGCATTTTATCCAAGTACGGATATCACGATATTTGTGTTTTAGTGAACTATGGTTCCTAGAAAAGGGATTGGCTACTCTTTGTGACCGTTATTTCTAAGTTCTGACTGTGGGAACGCAGCAGATAGCTTATTAAGTCCTATTCAGTCATGTGCACATACATCTTTCGTGTTGGTGGAGGTCCACTCCTCAGAAATACCAGCTTTTAACTTTTTCTGCACTCTAGCAACAGAGCACTTAAGTGCTTTTACGAAATTAGTATTATTATTCTAGTTATACGCATAATAAATCGTTCCGAAGGTAGAAATACAATAACACAAACTTTAAGTCCGTTAGGAGATAGTAGATATTACATGTTAAGCAATCGTTGTTTTAAATTTCGTGTTGCAGACTGTTGCAATGCCACTGTACGATGCATGCGCAATTTTGAGTACACCAAATTGCTGCTGAGCACCAGAGTCCGGCGCTGATCATACTGCGGCGACGTGGCGCGTCTTTACGATTATGGACAAATATGAAAACAGCTGTATGTTTTAGACACTTTCGAGGGTATTGGTTGCCTTGTAGGTTTAGCAGTATTTGGACGAACGTCATAAGTCAGAAGATCAGGATATTAATGCGGAATAAACCTGGTTACTGTGCCAACGTGCCACTTGTTTCTTAGCTATCCTGCAACTACATTCCATTAGACTGCATCTAGGTGTATTACGCATGTGAGAAAAGAGACCAGATAGCAAATAACCTGCGTCAAACATAACATATGTTAAATCGTTCCAGGTTCATTAGCGTAATAGATATACCTCAATTGTTTATGTATGTATAGACAAATACTCTCTTTCTATAACTTCGCGAGATTATTGATTTGAAATTTAAATCGATCTGTTAAGTTCATCGCATGCTATTTATTCCACACAATGTTTGCAACACCTGTTCCAGTTTAGTCAACCCACAGCACGAAGATAATAAATTTAGGCATTTAGAATTTATATTAAACATTTGTAATAGCAATAATAATCTCGGAAAAACAGAAGCATGCAATATAATAGGCTAATCGCGGTAAATTCAACTTGTCTTATGTCTTTTGAAATTGAACGATATTTTGCCTTGAATGGTTCATAAATTTTAACAGCTTTGATATTATATACCGCTGTTTCGCGCCCAAACGCAAATCAAATATGCAGCTCACTACAGAGGTACTCTGAAACAATAAAGCTTAAAAAGTTCTGTTGCTTCTTTATGCTGCGCACTGTCCTGAAATCCCCAAAGCTAGTAATAACTGATATTTGTTTAAAGAATCATAAAATCCTTTGCTTCGCTGTCTATGAAATCTGTCACATCAGATATGGCAGTTCGTGCTGCTTTGAATGAAAACTTAAGTCGGTCAGTATCGTAGGGACCGTGTTCCATAACCGTCAGTGATAAGCAGCCGAATGGGATGTTGCCGTAGCGGACAGCAGGCTCCTGTGCCCTGGTGAATAAAAAGACTGCCGGCGAAGTGGGTACTCATTCAAGCGGTCAGTTGACATGTTACCTTTATGAAAGTTTTTCTGAACTGCAGATACAAAAGTTTTGACTGGGAAACCAAGGTTGGCATACGGCATACCGGCTGGGGCTATGATATATTATCCTTCAGCGTTGTGCACAGTCATACCTTTCATGTGGGCAGGCCGTTTCCCCATTTGAGCAACAAACGGCTCCAGCGGTACGCGGAAGACGTGGTCTATCGTATGTTGCATTCGTGTAAGGACGCACACATGCTGAGATAGCCTGCGTTCACACAATACGGCAAATAAGTAAACTGACACGACCTGCGGACTACAAGACCTAAGATGAGTGGGAAGGTGGACGGGAACACAGGGAAAGCTGTAGTGGAGTTGGTTGAGGGCGTAAGTCAGTGTAGCGTTGGGTACGGGGAATCGGAGATACGGTTCCTATTTATTCGTTCCGAGCTACGTACTTTGCCTCGTGGACCATTACATGGAGGTAATGCTGACGGATGCCGCATATCAGTTGAACTGCAGTGGCTACATACTATGGCACCGCATGTTGGTAGATCATGGTGTAGGACGTTCATTTTTGTACCTCTTGCTTCCAAATAAAACAACAGAACCATACGTGATCGCTGTTCGCAATATGCGTCTCATGTTACTAACGACTGAAGCAGCACGGAGAGCAGTGTCTGAAAATTGCATGTTGCAGATCCATGTTTTTCAATTCGTGTACCCCTCTGCGCACATAGTTTTGTGCCGTTTTCATTTACTCCCGGATGTAACCCGTCGTTGCAACGCGTTACCGTCCAAAATTGGGACGGACACGATGCTCATCAAGCAGTGGGTGAGCACACATTTGTGTGCCAGGAGCTCTTGGTTTTCGACAGTTACCTGACAATCATTCAAGCGGGTAACAACGAGGTGCACACGTGCTTGGTAAGGTTTTGTTTGCCGTTTGTCTCATCATGGGCAGCGCACTGTCTGAGGTCAACATGTTTGTTCGGCTACTATACGACAAACCGGATGGAAAGAGCAAATAGGCATTTAAAGCTTGGTATCTCGGGGTGAACAACGATATTAGATCTGTTTGCCACCGTCTTCAAACGCGTACTTGATGCCCAATCGCGGTGGCAAGATTTGATGGATAAAATGGAGTTGTCTGAGCGCGTATTCGATCCTTGCTTCGACAGTCTTGGACAGGCTGCTTCACGGTTCTCAAGGTACTCTAAGATGCTTTTGCGAGGCCACTACACAAGACATAATGTGAGTGTGACTATCCTGTCCTATGGTAGATGTCAAGTGCGAAGTTGCCGAAGGCACCTTCACTGTTTGTAAGTCGACCATTTTATTGTTTCCATTTTATGTTCCTATTTTTCCAAAGCGTTTGCTCCGTTTAGATCGTTAGGTACACCCACTGCTACTACATGCGGTGCCTCCCCTACGTGAAGGTCATGGCCGGTATGCCTACCAAACCATCGGGATCACACATGGGCATTAACGTGCATGATTCCGACGCAACTACGGCCCAGCTACTGTACGGTTGCAAGCTGCATTTAACCAGACGACTAGTACAGCAGTGCATCTTAAAAATGTTATTTCGATTAGATAAGTTTTACGGATCGCATGTCTTACCCTACACGTAAGCCACAACCAAATATACTTTGTCCATAGGATACGCCAATGCAATTAACAAAGGGATTATCCACTTGTTGTCGTTCACTTCTCTGTCAGCGGGTGATTGATAACTGCTGCGCTCCACTGTACGTGGCATTTGTTTCCAGTGCATTAGCGAATGAAACGGTTGCAAGCAACATTGGCAGCCGATAGCCAAATTGAATTACATCACGCAGTCTTCTTTACCTTATGATGCCTCGTGTGGCGCTGCGAAAATTGTACCAGCTTTCCCTAATTCGAAACCGGCCTATGCGCATAGGCTATGGTTATTGCAGTAGGTTTATCTGACTTTGAAATTTCCCCTATCATCATTAATCTGCTTGGCTGGCAGATACAAATTCCGAAGCTATATGCGGCGTTACCTAGACTAAAACTTCCAAGTCTCCTTATACATTGGATCAGTAACTGGGGAAATTACAAAAACGCTGGTCAGATCAAGTTAATCATGTGCGACGCATTCAAAATCACTGCCATCCAAGGGGAACACAAATAACGGCTTGGTATCTTAGATGCGACGAGGATACTCTTAGCTCGGAACGTGGTATGATAAGAGCAGATGCGACTAGCAAGCACCATTTTGGCGGTCGAGTGCAGTTCAATTCGTTTGGTGACTATGTTTTTATTATGTTGTTGCAACAAGCCTCTACGATGTGTACGCATCTCGCTGTTGTTTTATTGTCAAAATGTAAAATAAAAAGCAGACCGTAATCATGGATGAAAATTATTTTGACTTTGTCATTTACCCTCAAGATAATCTATGCAACTGTGCTGCAGTAAACTGTGCATAAACGCGTTTTCCATGTCGAAGACTCGGTTTGACTGGCCCTCAAATGAGGAAATATTGCGGTACAAAATATATCTATCTGTGGTGTGTGCTCGACTTTATATAATGTGTCATCAGTTTTCCGTTGCAACTATGTTTTATTCGTTTAATCTGCAGGCCAGTTCACTGACGTTATACTTTCCTCATTTACTCATTCGTAACGCGATACAAAAGACTATAGTGCAGTGTGAGCCAACGTAGTTATCTCTTTAAATAGGTGACTAATTTAATGATAGCTGCATGACTGGTAATACCAGATGTATACTCACTAAGTAGGGGTGTGGTTAGACTTGAAAGGAACTAAACCTAACTACACTACTTAATAACTTGAGCATGAATGTTCCTGTTGTACCGCAGAACTAATATGGTGACCGATTTTCGAGAATCCATGTATTTGACCAAGTTAGACTACAGGCCTGAAGTTGGACAACCGTACTGCGTCAGCCCGTGACGCCGAATGCGAACGCTGCTCTGACTATGACGGAGTGTTCAATACTGTGATCGAGAGCGGTTGGTCAATGATTTTAGTGGTTAAGTTAGTTAGACTTACTCTAACCCTGAAAGTTCCTTTACCTATTTCCCTTCTGATCCAAAAAATACATTCTTTCACATAGGTACTTGCTTTAATTTGTCATAACTTGACCATTAGAATGTATTGATAAACTTCGAAGCACACTTCGCAGATGTAGGAACCAGGCTACTAGACAGCAAATTGTAGATTTTGCAATTTGTTACGATTAACCGGGAGCCGGAATGCACAACCAGACGCCGTCATTTTTTACAAGGTTAACCGAATGATAATATGCTTAAAGCCCTTGTTTCACGTAATAAACTTGTTGACTGATATGTCAAATTTTGTGGTACAAGTGTATGAGGAAATAGTTGTCGACCGTCTATGGCCATGCCAAAAATTCTTATGTAATTACCATTTGATGCAGGCAAATTAACTCCATCAAAAAGCTACGAATAATAAAATAAAGGGTTCAATCTACGTACAAATACTTATGCAGGAGCTGTTTCACCGGTGGACTATTATTTATACAAGCTAGAATGCATACCAAATGTCAAAAATTGATCACTGAAGTCATCCGTAGAAACATACCGTTCTATATAAACTCCATGTGCCCCACGCTGATGCTGTTGTTGCATTTATGATGCTTTTTCACCGCAGTTGGGCTAAATCAACTTAAACTTAATCCATTTTTAAGCTAGATAAAATTCATTCCACTTCATTTGATTTGTTCTGCCTGCCGGAATGAGCTTCTATTAAATTTCCACGTTGCTTGCCGTACTTGTGCTTAGCTTCGTTAACTTTATTTCGTTTGTAGCATTTTCTGAGTCACTTCTGGACATAGTTTACTTATCGTGGATTCATTGCTAACCAACATACTTCATATGCTAATTTAGGGATGAGTTATATATGCACACCCGTATTCATTAACAGATATATTCTATTTGTTATTGTCCTTTCTAACGATCGTCCGTTGTTTGACATCCCCGGTGCGGCTGCGCTTGATATGCATGTTGACATGATGTCTACCTCTATATTACCCACTACCTCGTCCATAATGTCTCTAGGAGATGGTTGGTCGTTGCTGGAGGGGACGGGGTGCACGGTGCTTGTGGTCGTTCCAGGCTAGAAGACTGGTTCCATGCACTCAGTGTGGAGCGGGCTACTGTCCGGCCACCGCCTAGTGTGCGCTTGATTCCAAAATACAGCGTGCTAGTGTTTGCCTGTGAAGGAGTGTGAGCCGGCTCCGTTGATGAAAATGGATCCCATCCACATGCCACCCGGTCTTATTCCTTTGGGTGATCACTGGATATGGGATAGGTAGTTGGAGCTGTGGGTGGTGGAGCGCAAGCCACCCATGGTCCCTCTGTAGGCGCAGGCGTCCTGGGGCTGATCACAGTGACAGGCAAATCCGAAACCGGATGCCGCCAACCATACACATAACATGTATTACCGATGATATTGCTATAACAGCTGAAAGAGCTCGCTGGAGGATCAATTTCGGACTACACGTCGTAGGATTGGATTGCGAAACGCAATCTCAATGTTTTGGACCGCGATTCAGATTGAAGTAAACCTTGGTCACTACGACCAGCGGAACCACAGTCAAAGCAGATGGCAATTGGGTGTTACCCAATCGAAAACACCGCACACCCACGATGTGTTTTGATGTCATTTCAAATTCTCAGATGGAGACAGCAGATCTCGAACCCGCGACCATTGAAATAGTAGGCGAAACCTCTACCCATTTGGCTACTCTTCCGATGGACGCGAGTTCGATGCCGGCTATCTCCACATGATGAGATGAAAATGACATCGGAACGCGTCCTGGTTGTGCATTGTTTTCGGGCGAAATACATCGAATTTCCTCCTGAAGCAGCACGACTTGTTTCATCTTCTGTTATTTTCTGCACCGAATATATCCTCATTTATACGAAAATCCAAGTTTTGCCTTCTTTGTAACAAACCATAATAGTTTCCTATTTCTGGGCTAACTTACTAGCTCATAAATGCCTGATTTCTTTGTTCATTAATAATTTGCATACTGGTTGCTCAAAACCTCTATAACAACATGTGCCTACAGGCGCCACATTTAATAAAATAATCTTGACGAATAAATTTGACGATGGATTTAATCCCCGTACTGTGCAAGTTGTAATCCGTATTCATTGCATGCAAACGTTTGCCCGCGATAATTACAGCTTGTGTACTAGTTAATTTAGCAGAGATGCATCACATTACTTTGGCAGGGCATAACAACTTTGAGTTTATAGCCGATTAAATGAATGCTCATTCCAAAGAAAAGATATGTGACCTACTTCTCTAGACGTGGCAATAGTACGTATGCAGTGGACACCGTTTGCCATTAATTTCTCCGGATTCGGTTATTCGGAACAGTTCCAAAATAATTAGATACACCTAACTCCAAGCGACGCACTATAACTGCATATGGTTGCATGATTCTCTCTGGGTGAGACGCGTAAGGCTTGGTAAACAGATATAATAGACGTTTCATCCCTAGTCAGGGTGACTTTGCCGGTGCGTAATAAGCAAACTGATTGCCTTATCAACCATTGGCCGATGACAGAGTGGGGCTTGAACTTAACCACCTCATTTCACTTCCATTGAACATTGATAGTTCGCCGTTCGACCGCCGCATAATTTTGATTCATGTGGGAACTGACCTGACTGAAATTCCTTTTTACCAAGCTGATAGTAGACTGGATTTAAATCAATGCACAGGTTTATTGTGTTCTCTGTACAGAACGGTGCATTGAAAAATTCACTACGTTTTCTTGTCTCTCCCTGCGCAAGGACCACTATTTTCTCCGAAGCGAAATTGTACCCTTATTCGTTAAGTTCTTTCGGGTATAATGATGACGACTAATAGTTTCCACAGGCTCTTTTGTATACTTGTAATCTTGTAGATAACTTCCTCTCTATTTGGCGCACATAGTGTTTAGCACAATGTTTAGACTAGATCGTGGAAGCCATCTTCCGGCATTCATGTTCACGCGCTTTCCCTTTCAGTCTAGATTGGGTTCCATTCCGACTGACGTTTCGTTTGTGAGCTAACAACACCTGGTGAGGTTTGAAGAGTCCAGCTGTCATTTCCGAGATGCACTGTATGTACAGCAAAGCGATTCGCTTCGTTGTCCTTGGTTCAGGTGTGGCATGTGTAGTCTTGCAGTTTATTTATATTCGGATGAAACTGCGTGGACATCGATTGCACATGAAGTATCTTGACAGATGGTTTCCTTCTTCGCCTTTTGCTTCCTCAGTATTACAACCTGATCCTATCATGCGAAACAAGATCCGTAGGCAGCTGTTTTTCCAACATTTGCATGGTTACTGTTGAAATTAAGGACGATCTATGTAGGAGTCATTCGTGTGAACTAATGTTCATAGTTCCCCATTCGCTGTTCTACTAGCCAGTACGTCCGAGAAATGTAGTTTGTTTTCCATTTCTGACTCCATGGTGAAGTAAATGTTGTCCAGCGCATCGTTCAACAAGCTTCGTGCCGTCGGAAACTGGCTGCGTTTGAGTGGCACGAAGGTGTCGTCAACATTTCGGACCCATAATTTCAGGTTCAAGACTGGGAGTAGAATTTTCTCTGGCGTTTGCTGGCTTGCCGAATAACCTCCTTATGGTTCCAGCAGGCTGGTTCGGGATTATCCCGTTCCAGCGAATGGTTCAGCGGCAGTGTTCCAAGACGTGGTGGGTTTTCGCCTGGCAAGCGTTCTCCCTAGAAAAAGCCACATGTGCCCGTTTAACAACACAGTGACTTGGTGGATGTGACTCGTCACTAAATAAAGTCACTGCCCCTTGCCTCTCTATGCGTGGCAATGTAATTCAAGTTTGTGTTGGGCCCCTGGTCCTGTGCGGTACTAAAGGCTCCTGACGACGTGTGATACTCTCATATCGCCCTGCTGCCTTGTAGGCTAGATCTTTGATCAAATGCTCCGGGTGTTTCACCCTCATATAAACCTCTAATCCGTCCTGGGCAACCGGGTAGTATCTCGCCCACTGACGAACCTTGAAATATTCATCCCCTTCCCTCGCCTAATATAAACATCAAAAGGACAAAACCCGCAAGTGAAAAAATGGACAAAAGACTGTTCATTTTCTTTGTTCATTTAATCTAACCATGTTTTCCTATTCCGTCATGGTTCCGATGGCACAGTATTTGTACACAGATCGTGATCAATACCTGTTTGCGTTACGATCTCTTCAATGAGTCCAGTTATAGTGCATCCCATTGGGGTTCCTTTTGCTTATCCAAATAAGGTTCCATCGAAGTTAAGTTTAGTCTTTAGACACAGTTTGAGATGCTCTCATATACTCTCGGTCGTCAGATTCCTTGCCCAGATTTAGGCGTTCTCTGATGTTTTCTTTCGTCAGTTGCAAGTTGATAGAAGTGAAGAGTGCAGTGACATCGAAGAACACCATTGTTTCTTCATACTCGATTTCCATTTCTTTGAGATTCTCCAGAAACTGATGAGTTTTGCTAAAAATTTTGGGTGCTCAACACTCAGCACTGCTCGTCGAAGGGAGGCTTTCTCCTGCAGGCATGCCTCAACTCGGCAGCTACTTGCTATCTCTATGGCTGCATGCGAATTGACGTTCTTCTTGGAATTGTGAACTACAAGGCGCCAGTTAACCATCCGAAATTATGGACGATTGCAAATAATTTAGAAAATGCATGATACTGATGATGGTTGTGGACGCTGGCAATCGCATCAAGGAATATGAGAGTTGTCTGAACGAAAACCGAACTATCTGCCTACAAATCGTAAGACAATAGCTGACAGAGCAACTAAACATTGCAATGGATTGCAGGACAGTAAAGGTTAGAGCAAAGATGCAGACTAATTTGAAAGAGAAGATAAAATAAAATAAAATAAAACTGTACATTATGAATGTTAAACGAAGCTCCCGAGGTTTTGAAAGAGTAGATATGCGACATTATTTTTGATCAACTATTAGTCTCGACGTAGTAAGTGAGTAGATTCATGCGATCCAAGACCTGGGATGTGACTGTGGTTAATATTGCCATGTTGAAATTGCAAATTGTTCGCAGAATTAACCAGTTACAAATGCGTCTAAAAGAGGTGGCGATCGAACTGCGAACTGGCAATGTTCACGGGACGTGAAACAAAGTGATCAAGTTCAAACAGCAGTCCGTCATCTGTCACAGGTCGGCGATGTAATCAGTTTGCTTAGTACGCACGGACTAATTCACATGGATTAGTAAAGATAAGTTGCAACGAAATGCTTCGGCTCAGAGAACAGAGCAAAACCTGTAGAGACAACCCGGGCTACGGATATTCTGCTTTCTTGCTTAGCTCCAGTCTATTCGTAGACGAAGACGGTAACCTGACGTGATTTAAATGTTACACTGCCCACTTCCCTTGTTTTAATCGATCATTTGAGCTAATTTCAAATAAACACCACACCATTTTTGAGTCCACTGAGTCCATTTCGCTTTTAAGTTTTTTCTGGGGGAATTATAAACCCCATAAATCTGTCCTGCTGGTCCTTAACACTACCAATTTGCATCCACAGAAGAAAACGCCCATGTTCACTGAGTGACAAGTCGTAAACCAGGCAATAATATTCCATTCTGTGTATTTCTATGTTACGCTATCGGCTTATTTCCGACTGGTCACTCCGCGAGCAGTACGCATATTTTAGATGTGTTTGTGCCCATAGGATACAACTTGATAGCGTTATTCACCGTCTCAAGAGATCTATGGGGGGACACAATTCACCTAAAGAAGAATTCGAAACCCCTGTGAACGCTAAAGGTTGAGAAAAGGTATAGGCTGTTTATCGACGTCTTCCCGGTGTGCTAACGTCAGACCACTAAGTATCGACTGGGTTTGTACTTGGGCTCAGCTCATTCTGGACGAGTGAGTAAGCACTTTTTGCGAGCTTCATTGGTGTGCGCTCGAGAAAATCTGCCCGCCTATCACTCTAATTACTTAATCCCTGTTCAATTCTAGACATTTAAAATAGTCTATATCCTTCAAAAATGGTATTGAGATAAATGCTGTTCCTTTTATCAGGTACGGCCGTCGAAGTCATGCAATAAAAACCACTAGTATTGCTTTTAGCACGTATGCGAATGAAATTCGTGTACCTGGTGATAAAACTCTCTAGTATTCAGTTCACGCAAGGCTTCAAAATTTGCTTTATTTAATTTGTTTGATTATTTTTGAGCTTTTAGTCTTTGAGCAGCAAGTACTGCATTTGTATGATTGCCCGAAGGTCATTTTCCATTGGGCACCTGCAGAAAAATCTCTCGTGATTCAAATACGCTGACCTGTCAAACACAGTTGCTTGTGTACAGTTTGTCTTACGTTGGCTAATCTAGTTGTGTTTCGAATCAATCCTTATTCATTATTTGTTTTGACCTGTAAACTACTCGTGATTCGTGAGGAGCAAGCCGGGTTTCGTCGAGGTCGCGGCTGCATTGTCCACATCTTCACCTTGTGTCAGTTGTTGGAGCACCGTCACATATATTGGCAGCCCAAAATTGTCGTGTTCCTCGATATCAAATGTACATTCGATTCGGTGGATAAACCTGCAGTTTGGAACTGTGTAGTCCGGAAACGTGTACCTGAGAAATATGTAAATATTATCCGGGCATTATATGCGCATATCTAGTGCAGAGTGAGGGCTTACTGCAAGTTGTCGTCGCCCTTTAATATCTCCAGCGGTGTGAGACAAGGATGTCCGCTGTCACATTTCCTCTTCAACTTCGCTGTTGAGGAACACATGGAAATCGCGTTCACAGGACACAACTTCGAAGGTGTGGTTCTGCTCCCAGGAGAACGACTTCTTGACTTAGATTATGCAGACTACATTGCCCTCATCTGTGACTGCTCCCAGACGTGCCAAGCTGCACTGGACCGATTAGCAATAGCTGTCCGTCACTTCGGGCTTCGCTTCGCACCCTCAAAGTGCAAAGCTTTCCTCCAAGGTTGGCATGGATCGCCTCTTTCTCTGACCGTTGGTGAGGATCAGCTAGAAGTCATTCAGAAATCCAACTACCTGGGAAGTTGTATCAGCGCCCTTGGGATTGAAGATGAAATCACGAACCGTATAACAAAAGCTCGGGGCGCTTTCGCTAATCTTCGCCACTTATGGCTGCGGCGGGACATCACACTTGCCCTGAAGGGTAGAGTGTACAATGCAGCGGTACATTCGACCTTACTGCACGGTTGCGATACCTGGCCGCTTAAAGCAGCGGACCTGAAGAGGCTAGTTACGTTCGACCACCGGTGCCATCGTAATATAGCTCACATCTGGAGGGAACACCGCGTGAGCAACGAGATTGTTCGACGCCTTATTTGCGGCGCAGGAAAAGGAACTGAACCGCTCAGCACCGTTATTTCACTCACCAGGCTGCGATGTCAGGGCCACCTGGTACGCAAGTCAGCCTACCGACTCCCGCGACGTGTATTGTTTGCGTGCCGGGGGTGAGAATGGAAGAAGAGGAGGGGTGACCAATCGATGATTTGGTAGAGAGGAATGAAGGCCCTCACTTCTGAGCTGGCCTAGGTTGTAGCTTCACGGCTCCCTGGTTGGGGTCCGAAAGAGGATTGACACGTTTGGCTGGACAAACTTGCTGACATGGCAAGGAGCCGAGCTCAGTGGCGTTCGTGCTGTGAATTTCTTTGTCCCACCCATCCCTCTTGGCCTCCCCCTCCAACCACGACCTCCTTATTTAGCCTTATATAATTTTGCATAATAATATTTTCTGATGCACAGTAGCCGGCTGGTAGCTTACCGGATCGGTGCCCATCCATTACAGGTAGCTCAGCCAGCTTGCACCAGTTGCTTTATTTCTCCTTTTTTCTATGTATTGCGGCACAGTAGCTGAGGTGTTCCCCACCTCTGGCTAACGTGTAGGATGATGACGATGATGTAAACTACTCGTACCTCGCTCGTATGGTATGCTGCTATGAACCGTTAGACCACATAGTTAGGATGTTCACACCTCAGAATTTAGCATTTGCCAATCACAATCTATATCAAATTCGCTACTATTGTAAACAACTTATTGAAACCCAGATGTAGAATCTATCAAAATAAATGAACACATGAGTGTTAGCCAACTATCACACAGTCAAATCTGACGGCGAGTGAGTAATGTGGCAAATAAATATGTTTTACCGCAACATTTTCGGCAAATCTGTGCGCATAGTTTGTTTACGATTTGTTATATTTATCGGTGGATACACTTGTTTATCGAAAAGCCTGTACGAAACCTAGTGGTCAAATATAAATACGTCTAAACTCTGCAAGTAAGTTTGCTGATTAGCATGTAGATAGTCGAATGAAAAACAAGGCTGCGCTAGCATGTTTGACGCTAATGACAGGGTCCTGCCAGTGAACAGATTTCTTGCTATGATATCAATGCGCACGGCCAGTTGCCAGGAGCTAAGTATCGCGATCTAACTGTTAAGGAATTTTTCTCCTCTCTACGTGCTCTCAATGTAGCCAGAGAAGAGCCATTCTACTCGGTTTTACTAGCATTATTCACGTAGCCATCCTATGTAAAATTATTTTTCATCGCTCACGGTTTAAGTAACATCAGCCTATTTAAACGACTCTAGTATTTAACTCCATGCACAGATGTTTATCGTTTATAGCCCAGTCCTCAGCTGTGCGGCATTGTAAGACGTCGAAGTCTGTGGACTTTCCAACATTTGCAAGCTTATTCAGTTACTATGCTCCTCAAGATGGCGGTAAGAGTATTTGTGCTCCCTCATCTTTTCTATGAATATCGCACGTATAAAATTTCAGAATCAGACCTCTACCCAGTCAGAACAGAGATAATTCAACCCATCAACCAAGGCAGCGCGCTTATTCACCTTATCTGGGTTTGTGTTCGGGTGATTACGCACACACACACACGATGAACAATAGCGAAAAATGAACAAGGAACAATGATTTATCACGGGTAAAAGAGCGTGAGTTTGACATGTTTCGTAGGATGGTTAGAGTAAAAAGTAAAATTTCAAACATTATCGAATAAACAGATCGCTATTTTTGTCTTTTACCGTTTTAAATCCAATGCTTCATAACGATAACTTGTAGTGGTAATGAAATGTGCACACGTAAAATAGTAGAGTTAGCTGTTTAGTTAGTCCCTGAGAAATAAAAGAGGAAACGACAAAGCTCATTCGTTTGTTTCTTCATTTGACAGATGTGTTAACTTAATGCAACTTAGCTACATCGAGGCTAATCACAAGGACACTTCCCCACCCATCCTCACCGCCACGTTGCGGAGAGGGCCGTTAAGCACCTGGTTAGGTTTGTGTTATTTCGTCCTCCAATTGGATCGGACTATATCACCTAATGCAAGTTTGAAAGCGTTCCATCAAGGCAAAGCACTGTACGCGAGTTTCCTCCCTTCGGGAGTCGTCATCAGTGCGCTAGGGCTCGAACCCTCAACTCGACTGTTGACAGTCCGTGGTTGAGACCACTGAGTTACTGGGAACTCGACGCGCGGTTCATCCCACCATCCTCGTGAACATTGCTACATTTCTAGGTTAACTTCCCTCACCACCTGTACGAGACACGAAAGTGTACGCCTTTAAAGAGCATGGCCCACATAAACGATACATTTTACAAATGTGTTGGTGTCTTCTAGAGGAGATTAACGTGTCATTACTGCTCGAAATCGCTTTATTCTAAATGTTTGGAGATATGTCTACTCAAAACTGGTCAGTACCGTCAAAAAACGGATTTGTTTTTGCTTTAACTGTTGTTCAAATCTTTCCTTCTCGTTAGTTGTTTAACCTTTCTAATGAAAATTGCGAGAAGCTGAAGGAAAATGTAAAGCCACTGGTAAATTTCTGATATATGTGGAGCTGAACGAAGCTGAGATTGCAATTTAAAGGACCTTTCTCAACTGTCCAGTTAAACAAAAGAAGAGAGCCAACTGCCTCAACCTCATTTTAACGATACAAATTTCCATAACCTCAAGACCTTTCAATCCCCTAACTAGGTAATTCATCAATAACTTACTCGCCAGGTCTTTTGCTATGAAGGTAGCTACTTGTAATTTACTTGCCACACTTGCCACCCGAAACTACGGCCCATCCACAGTAGAACACAGCGGAAAATTTACGCCTCGTTTTCTACCAGGGAAACACCAGACAAAGCAACAAAGGTTTCGCATTCCTGAGGTTTTACATGTCTATACAGACGATAGTCGTTAGGATCCAGGGATCCCATCATTAACGCTTTCCTCTTTTATTGTGTACAATGTATGGGTGTGATTTCACGTTCCCTGGCTACTGAAGTTATCCGAACTTTTATCGGAGAGTGGACCGACTAAATAGCTGCTCGCGTGTGCTTGCTTGGGAGATGCTGCTCAGATCCTGTGTTTGGATGGAAGGCTGTTGCGGACCGCATTTCAGAACTCCGGCACTTCTATCGAAATTTGGCTGGATATATGCACTACTTCCACAGTCCTCGAGCCACATCGCTTGCAAGTTTGTCACTGCGCAGCACCGAGATCGATTGCGGCATGCTGTTCTCGAATGTACCGCTAGTGATTCTTCTCGTGTATCGTCGCATGGCGCTCAACATGACTACCACCCTCGCGAACATCATGTACAATAATTGTACTGGCTACGACTTCTTCCCGTGTTCTTCCACGTTATGCTTTGCCTGTATGCTCTCCCTCCTTGGAATATCCGGGAATATGTGGACGGAAATTGATCCATTCCGTTGGCAAGCTGTCAATAACCGGACACTTAAAACAATTAGTTCCCTTCAGTAGGCTGAATAACGATATAAAAAGACGAGTACTGGTAGATGCTGGCATCTCGTACTATCTTGTCATTACTAATAAAATAACAGGGAAATCCTTTTATATGCCTTACGGAGCACAGTTAAGCCAATCAAAGTGATGGTGGTAGTCATTGTTGTTGTTGGGATCAGGGCCACGGCAACCGCAGGTTAACACCTAATCGCTTTTGAACGCACAAATCTGGTCTTATACGACGTATCGCGACGGCCTCCACAATTGGTAAAATGCGTGCAGTAGTATGACGTAACGAGATCCGGAACGCCGATAAGGGAATAACCCGGTGACGAGTCGCCAAGATGTGTCTGCCTATGGAGGACGCTGGCGGCTAACTGGAGAACGTATCATCGGAGGTTGGTTGAGTAAATTCGTGCTGAACCCAGTTTGGTAAGTGTTCCTTCACTCTGGAATCTAAAACCCATTCGGTCCTGCCGATGTAACTGATGCCGCAGTCACACACGAGTTGGTAGACAATGTGATTTGGCGCCGACTGGTTAGTCTTCCTTTACTGAAGGTAAGGGCAGGACAGCTTCTGGCTCATCAGAAAAGTCAAAAAGACTCGGAAAACTCGGTTCGCACTATTGCTTTGCATTGGAGTGACCGGTGACATATGTCAAATGGGCGAGCTTAACTAGGCCATCTGATATCTCAGACATGAAGGTTCACCATTCACATCACAAAGTTGTTTTTATTTGAATGAACCTGACGTGCATCGTGGAACGATGGAGTTCTTTGCTGCAGATATATTCTGTGCTACCGGGGTTCAACCCGACCGTCCATCTGGTCTGTACGCAACGGTGGTATGCTTTATTAAGACGGATTCGTCTTCTCCTTCATCTGATTTGGGATCAGTGTGAGTAGCTGGATGCCTATGCTTTCTCCTGCTTTGGTAGTCAGGCATTTCTAACAAACACTAGTGTTGGCTTCCTTCTAAACTTCCGGAACAGCTTGGGTGTGGACGAAACCACTGGCTATTTTTATTGCAAGGGGACTAGCGGTGTTTGTTTCAGGCTTATTTGGGCAACACTTGGTATTGAGCTGTGAAGCTACAGGTGGGAGATTTATACCTCGTTGTCCAACTCTGTTCAGCAGGTTAGAATTGGAGCCTAATGCGAAGGATAAAGACCTGATCTCCGTCCTACTTTCTTCAAATGGATCCAGTTTGCTGCAACTAATTAGTTTAAGCGAGACCATCAGACATTTGTGCTGCAGCGATAGTTCGTGTGCAGTCTTTACCAGTATGATGACTATACATACTGCACAGCACCACAGGAAACCTGGTCTATTGTTGTGTATCTGAAGCTGATTTAATGTGAGCCTAGAACACTTGTTGCAAAGTTGCCGAGACAATTAGTAGCTTGGATTCCTGTTCTTACTTTTTTCGCGCACGAAGGAAAGGCAAATACTAACTTTATATACTTTGTCCAAGACTGTGCTTTTGTTTGGCAGTTACAAATTATGGTGCCGTTCGATGTATTTCCGATTATTGACCGAGAACTTACGGTTGCCTGCGAGTCAGCTGTGGGCTGCATTATCGAGGTAGACGCGTTTGTGCGTTTAGCTCTGACAGGGCAAGCTTAAGCGGCTAGATGGTTCACTAGAGAAAACATGCGACTGGGCGATACGGATACAAAGCGTGTTACTTCACCTGGCTGTCCACAGCTGTGTTTGGTGACACTTCGGATAGATAGCGCGAATGGTTTTCGTTTGGGGACGCAGATTTTGTTATGTTGCTTGTGAGTTGGAAACTTTCTCGATTACCTTTCTGTGGGAGCGGTGCAAAAGCCACGATGGGGAGTTGAAAGACGCACTAGGTACACCCAAATGACGGAATGCGCTGGTAGCGCTGATGAAGCTATATCGAATGAGTATCAACACACGTGCGTGTTGTAAGAATTGTCAGTAATTCAGAAGTTTGCATAAGGCCGGAGAGTTCCCGTCTGCGCGGCTAAGTGTGTGACGCACTCATAGAATTTATAGCAGTGCGTCAACCTAAAACTACAAATCCACCTGCTCATTTACAGCTCGTGCACGTTATTTATTAAACGCTTTCACTGTGAAATTCCATTAAGAAGTACCCTAACTATATTTTCGTAGCACATGGGTGCAAAGATGCGGCACATGCGTGAGCACTTTTAGCACCATCTTTTAGTTTGTCTCACCTGGTAAGTGAACTACATTTACTCCCCTCAGTACTTTATGTGCGCACATTCAATGCTTTTGTCAAATTGTCGTTTTGCAACAATGCATTTAAATCAGCAGACGTTTATACTGACGATTCACTTATCGTCTAATACTTTTAGATTTCACTGGTTCCATTCTACTGGACTTCTCAAGCACTTGCCCCTTTACCCGCGAAACATTGTTACTTGTTGGCGGCCCGCCGACCGACGGGTCACAGTGGGCCAGAAATGATGCTGCTTCTGTCGCGCTTACGGTAAATTTCTATATGGTCCGCATCTTAGGAAAAATGACCGGGAAGCAATTTTATGTTCCAGTAGGTTTAATGGTTTCCAGAGCAAATGCGTCAACCTGTAAAAAGACGAGGTTAAGTTATACCAAACCTGATTGGCTCGCAAACGTTCCGTGAGGTATACAAAGCCAGCCTGTCAGCACTTATTGTATATTCTGGCTTAAATACCCGCAAATCTCTACTCCGTTCACTGTGATAGGGCGCACCGCACCACACCTTTATACCCAAATAATGTTCTGTTCATTTATAGGTAAAACAGATTGTAAGCTTATAATAGACGCAATCCTCATCAACTTTTTTCAAGACAACCGTTGAACTGCTTCTGATTTGTCGACAGTTGACCCCATGGAGAAAGTCCGATGTGTACGAGACAAGTGGTTGTTTTGGTAGATCAACTCAATGCAAGTCCACAGTGCGCTTCCTGTACTCATGAAGAGTGGATATTCAGAAGACTATTTAAACATTCCAAGAGCAGGTTACTGAGTCTTGTTTATGCATTCCAATGTTGGAGGTGTGTTGGAGGTTTCCAATCCATAGTCAATTGAAGTCATTTGGCAATAGAAATTGTCTGGGTCCGAATGCGTTTAATCCATACTTATATATCCTTAGTTAAAGTCATCAGTAACATGATCCAGTTTCCAAGCG
The DNA here is from genome assembly GCA_944474145.2 of Dicrocoelium dendriticum. Lineage (NCBI taxonomy): Eukaryota > Metazoa > Platyhelminthes > Trematoda > Plagiorchiida > Dicrocoeliidae > Dicrocoelium > Dicrocoelium dendriticum. The sequence continues at coordinate 5,498,056 of OX104061.1, read as the reverse complement.
TAGTAAATGAACTCAATGAAAGCGAGGTCCACATTATTTGCTGACTTGCGACGCGCAATCACAATGTCGACCGCGGTCTCAGTGATCGCACTGACCAAGGTTCACTTCAGTGTGCATCGCGATCTACATTGTGATAACGCGTCGCAATCAAATCACACGACATGTACTTCAAAATGTCCATCCAACCAGTCAGTAACGGTTGTGCCAAGTGTTTCCCGACGTGACCCGGTAGTCAAAGGTTAGAGGTTACGGTTACTATTCCAATGGTCGCGGATTCAAGGCCTGCTATCTCCACTTTATGAGATAAAAAATGATATAGACACGTCGTGGTTGTGCATTGTTTTAGATGAGGGATAGTTCTCCGATACTCCCAAAGGTTGATTATATATTCAATTCCCCAAAGGTGATTAAATAAGCGTTAAATATTCACAATAATGGTATAAACCACTATATGGGTTGGTCGGTAGAAATGCTACAATCTGGTGATTGAATGTAGCCATTGAGAGCCAAATATGCACATAGGTGGAACCGTGAAATGTAATTTTCTTGAAAATGAAAGGTAATATCTACGTTAAGCCAACAGTTGTACATTTCCCAAAGAACATAAGCTCGCGTTCAATAGAGAAACATATTTATGGGCTTCGCCCTTTTTGAATTTAGATTCAGGAAGACTCAAAAGTTAGGGCGCACACACTCGCCTTAGTCAGGCAACATAATAAGGAATATTTTTAGAATATGAAAATGTGACTTGCCTCATCAATACATAGGCTTTTTGCAACGTCTTGGTATTGGTCTTTCTCCAAGCCATTTTGTCCTCGCAAAGCGTTCATGATAATGATTGATATATCGGCTGAAGATTAGTCGGAAAATATTGTAGCATGTGTAGAAAAGCTCGCAAGCAGTCAAAATATTTTGTCAAATTTCAAAAATAAACTCCTTCAAACAGGATCAAATATGGTAATAAGTCCCAAGTTTTTGATGCTACATGCAATCAACTCTACTGTTCTTTTAGTGCAGAATGTATAGCAATATTGAACCAACTGTTTAGATAGTAGGTACCCGAATTCTCAGTAACTGGAGTCTACAAGCGTAGCACTTACGTCAGGTGAAAAGCTGGATGCGGAACTTTGGTTCTCTCAGTGGCTGAATACCTGGACAAACTAGCCGGCTACTTTCTATTTTTTAAAACTACAAAGTTTCGTATTTGTTTCCAAAATTTGCATGAAATAAACCATAGATGATGCTCAGGTTTAATCCAACTGCTCTTGGTGAGGCCTACACAAATTAGTTACGTTTTGAGTACTAGTAATGTGGTGCCCGCTGGGATCTAATCTTAGGTGAGGGACACCTTGGCTAAAAACGCACGCAACTGCGTGCTAATGGGTTCGCATCTAATAAAAAATGACAGATATGAGAGTTGCTATCTTTACTTCTCCAATCCCATCTGAGGTACAAGAAAGATGGTGTAAGAAGTCGTGTAGTTCAATATAAGTTAGGTATAAACCGTTTCGAATCAACATAAATTACTTACTGACATGCAAGTCTCACGAGTGTACGCACATGTAATTAATTTTTTCATTTTTAACGTACACGTTAAAATAAATCTAGGTAGCAGGGTGGTTTCGCAATCCGTTGTATAACAAGCAACACAGTGAACACTGTTTGACTATTGCTAAGGCTCTTGATTTCTAGGCTGTATCCGCAGCTTGAGTTCCAGTGCAAACAATGTGGATTATCCATGTAAATATGTCGTCTATTCATACAGTTCAGACTCATTGACATTAGCACATAGAGACGTCTAATTAATGCTTAAAGCACTTTAAAGAATCAAGGCGAATACTGGTCTTCAGCAATGCAAAATGCCCATTTATTAGAAAGAATGAAGGGTAGCAGAATTTGAGTAAAGGATTATTTTCGGTAATTCTCATCAGACTCAAATATTACATGATAATGATAAAGTGCGAAATGTGCCGGAGTAGGCTGTCTATTGACCAGCATGCTTAATTCCAACAGGAGCAAATCAACATCGGACACAATCAGCAAAGAATTGCAGTGGATCGGCTACGCGCTAAAAGCGAATGGGTATCCAGATAATTTCATCCCCAAACATTTGAAAAAACACAGGATAAAACCACCAAGGATGTACGTACCCAGGAAAGAACTAATTGTGCATATTGCTTTCAAAGGCGACAGTGCGGCTGATGCCCTGTCCAAACGCCTGAATGTCTCTGTTGAAGGGACCTATTTCGCGGCTTGCCTACGCATAGTGTTCCTGCGGTGCACGATACATGAGTCTTCACATGAGGCGCCTATGTCATAGGAATCGTGAACACATCCCGAAGTGGTATTACAAAGGCGAGGCGAAGTCTAGTAACAGCTCCATCTGGTCTTATCTTCTAGAGTGCAGTCACGCAGGGACGGAAAACGATTTCAGAGTCATCTATACTATTCCTGAGCGTTTCTCGCGCTGATTCCGGAAGCACCTCAAGCCAGAATTGTGTGTACAAAAACAGTTTGTACGTCCTTTACTGCTATCATGGTCTACAACTTCGGCTGTGATTTCCCTTACATGCTTCCCCACCTTGAATGCCCGCTTGAGTTATTGATTTATTTCTGTTGGAATTGCACATTCCGATCAATACGCAGCCCACTCCGGCACATTTAGCAATTTATCATCATCATGTCATGTTTCAATCTGAAGAGAATTACCGAAAAACTCTATTCTCAAATTCTGCCTCCCTCGATTAAACCACTGTCAACTATGAGTAAACAATAGCCAGTATTTTTTAACCGACATTACAAACTTGCTTTGCAAGATCCGAAGACCCTTTCCATGAAATGCAAACATTTCCTAGAAAACAAACGCTAAAGCGAAGAGCTACCTAACCATGTAAATTGGCGTATTACGGGTAAAAAAACAAACACGTAACATATGTCGTAAGATAGCCATTACACGAACTACAAAACGGTTAAAATAAAACATAATGAAAGAGTGTAAGGAGCTTGGGTGAACTCAGCTTGCTGTTCTCAGAGGTATGTAGAAAAGTACCAACCTCGATTGTGTATGTTAATGTTGGTCGTGCAAAACTCGTCACATTATGTCGTCTATCTATGTACACAGGCTATATCTCGTAATGTCTGTAGGTTAAACAAACGTCAAGGCATTGTTTAAACACCGAAACGTAGGCGTGAAATTAACATGATTTTGGACAGCGTTTCATCACTGGCAGGCACGAGGAGAGTAAAAGATTCGCCGACATTCTAGTTGACTGTATTGCGTGACCTCTCAAATGCGTGTTTTAACTGAATTGCACTGCGTGGCGACAGACGTGTTTGTGGTTCCTCATAGTCTAACAGACCATGAATATGTCGTCACGTATGCACTGTAAAATAGTGCAATTCATAGCATTGGTTGACATGGAAGGTGAAGCGACACCTCGACATGAATGACGGCTGCTTGCTGTAGATTCTTGAACGATGATAGATTTTTTATGGACCAGTGCTGCTAGGCCTGGAGTGCGTATTCAAAATGAAGCCTTACGTATGTGCCAAACAACTGCGGACAGACAGATGGATCAAGTCGCTTAAGTGCACACCGCAGCATTCCAACATTCTGGTCTCCAGTCCTTACACCTCGCAGTGTTCTGAGCAGCCCAAATCAGTCTGGATTTATACACCTATCTCCCGTCTCTGGGTGACTGCTTGTAGTGTATGGCTTGTAAGCTTGTATAAAATGTCCGACTGGTGACGAATGTGGACCACATCACACTGCAGCTGATTTTGGAGTGGCCATTCTTACGCACCGTCCAGATCTCTTTTAAATGCATCGTGAATTCCTTGTTCGACCATTACCCGCTGGATTTTAACATCGTCAGCGTAATGCAAGTCATGTAGCAACCTGACGCACAAGCTCATTGATGAAGACGAGACACAGGCGTGGTCGCAGAGTTGCTCCTCATGGGACACCGTGTTTAATTTGAGACAAAGTGAAGAGCGTACTCCGAACTCTAATCATCAGGTGCCAATTTTTCAGAAACACTTTTATCAGTGGGATTAGAACATATGAAACAAAACGTGCTGATTCAAAGTGTCGAAAACCTTGGCGTAATCGAGGTTAATGGTATTAATCGCACTTCCTTTGTCGGCCGTTTCCGTCCAATTACTGCGTGCAAACAATATGCGAGTTGTGCATTAACAGTGCTGACAGAAACCGTACTACTCCAGTGTCATGATGTCGTGATGTTCTAGATCGTCGACTAATGTCTCCGTGATGGTTGTCGCCATCAGATTTGAGGATACAGTTAGGCGGATCACTTAGCAAAGATTTGCGGGTTCTAAGGGACTGCCACTTTTCAAACTTGGCGTGGCTAGGCCATGTTTTTACTTGGTGTGCACAATTTGATTATCCAGGCAAGTTTGAAATAAATGTGTTGGGGATTATGCCAGAGTAGTTGTTATTTCGTTCGGCGCCCTCGGTTTAATGTCAGCGATTTCAGTCAAAATGTAGGTGTGCATTGAGAGCAGATTTTTCAACACATTTTTGACAGTAAACGTAATGTTTTTAAATGCTAAAATTGGGCCAATGTATGTGGGTATGTAACAGTGGTGGATATCCTGTTGGAAGATCGGGACATACTGCATTCTTAGAGTATTGGCCACTTATTCAGCGATCTGTGCCACTCAGATTGACGTTTTAAGAGTGCGATACCATGCTTCACTTTGCGAATTCTATGCGCAAGCTTATTGTGGATCACTTTCTGGTCCGTAAATGTACAAGCTGAATGATATTTGTGAGTCCAATCGTCCTCACGGACAAGCATATTACAAGGATGGTGCTGGATCACGTAGTAGCTCCCGGTTTCGGAATCAGGACGAACATTTGAGTGTGGTAAGCAACATTCCACAGTAACATGCATTTTCAATTTCTTCTTCTAATGAATAATGAGAATTCGTGGAACGAAACCGTTTAGTTACTGAAGCAGTTTCAATAGGATTGCTTAAAATTCCGACAAACTGAATCTAGGAGCTCTCAGGTGAGCCACCTTTCAAGAACTCCAAATTCTTTGCTGTACCAAGTTCGGTCAGTATGTGGTAGCAGGTGGTAGTTGTTACTATATCAGTTCGTCCATCCAGACATTGTGCGTAACACCCAGATCAAATGCATTTTTAGAAATTTATTAGCCTCAATGGGGTGCATATTAATTGTCTGTCTATTATAAGTTCTTTATATTAATTACGAGATCTACTGCCGGTAGTTTATTTCCACCTCTGGACTTTGTAGGTTAGGTGATCCAGATCTTCGATTAGAACGTGGCTGAAGTTGGGAGCAGGAGTTCAAACCATACTAATATTAGGCGACCATCTACCTATGGGGTAGACCATGGGGAGCGACGAAGGAATGCCACGAAGCATTTGCTACGTGTCTGAGACCCTAACGTTACCATGACGAATCAGTGAATCGCGTCTCTGTACATCGTTACGATGGTTTAGGACCACAACACCTGTCTTGTTTGGATGATGGTTTTGAAACCCTAGGACCCGCCGTGGATAACCCTCTCGGCATTATTAGCCGCAGAGTGCAACCAAGTCTCGGTTACGGTGATCAGATCGATTGAGTTTGCTGCCTGACGCAACCGAACCCCGGCAGTCGTACTGTGAAGGCCTTACGCATTAGTGAACATGCAGGAAGTTGTTCGAATATCAGCCAAGAGCAGAAAATACGGGTGGCTTGGAAGAGAAGTTGTGCCGAGCGTCACGTGGTCGGCCTCTAGCCGTTTGCTTGGCGGTTTTGTCAGTAAGTCAGTCGGAGTTACTTTCGGTGGCATCGGAATCAGTACCTTTGGCAACCTATTTTGCATGGTGCGTCGAAATAGGTTGCAGGCTTGCGTACACGCTCTACACTTTTAACAGTGTGTAGTTCGAATCGGGTCTCCACTTCGTTTGCCTGCGGAAGTGGCACTATAAGGTGGGCGACGGTTTTCCTCGCCACTTAGAGCTGGAGCTCAATTGACAGTCGGTTTCGAATTGACAGCTAGCGTTCAGTATCCTAGGTGTCATCCATGTTTAAAGCACAACTTTTATCGTTAGACTGGTCACTGTACCGTGTCAATCCTAGCTTTCTGGAGAGGGAACGATGAGGTTGCAGTCAACGAAAAGCAGCGTCTCGAGAAAGTAGCGCCACTGCTGCTGATCAGGAGCCACTGCTTCGCATTCATCTTGACTCATATGATTAGTCAACACCGTTGTCGAGTTCAACTACTTTGCTTTGCTTTGGCCCTCGATTCCCTTACCCTATTCACCCATCTATATAGCGCTCGTTGGCCTATCATGTGATCTTGCATTTGATGTGTTGCAATGCGAATCTCCATCGACTTTATGGTACTGCGCGTGTTTGCGGACAGTTTTCTCCATACATACGTTCTGGTGCTGCTCTCGGCTGCTGCTTTTTCGGGATGCCACAAATTTAGCCGCTCGTGGTACTGATGTACTTGCATGCTACTGCCCCATCACCGTTCTGGACTGACCCTGCGGTTACCCTAAATACAGAATGCTTGGAAGACTGGAAAATTAGTTTTTCTGCCTATATTTCTGTGCTACCAGTTCTCCATCCATCTGTGCCGCTGAAAACGGAGGATAACTTAATGCTTATGCGCTTGCATCTTGGCTCAGAGGCTTGACGCATTTTCGATGCTCTAAACTTGCGGTAGATACTCACGGTGACAGAAGCCTTATCGGCCCTCGATAAACATTGAGGTATTCGAGTGAACACCTACACTGCTCGGTACAGTTTTTCACAGCTGAAACAAGCATCTGGTGAATCAGTGGATGCGTTCATTTCCCATCTTGTTTGTTCGGTTAGAATGTGTGACTACAACAGTATTTCCAAGGAAAGGTGGAAGAAACCATGTGAATACAACCGGGGATTCTTGTCTTACTGCTTCGCGAAACAAAGTGAGTCCCTTACTGGCAACCGCAGAAACGCTCACATGGGACAGGGCCTGTGAGGTGGCTTGCGCGAAGGTCGCAGTCACGGAACAAAACAAAATTCTCCTCTCTAACACAGAATCTACTGAAATCGACCGTTTGAATTCTACCCGCTCTCTGACGCGATCCTCAGTTAGAAATAAGTCTTACCGTTGTGGAAATGCTGTACATAGTGCAAATGTGTAGTCATGTCTTGCAAAGAGTAAAATTTGCTGGAATTGCGGTAAGAAAGTTCATTTTGCTCAGGTTTGTCGTTCCTGCGCCATTTCTTAAGGTGATTCTGCAAATGACTCCAGTGCTTCACCAGTCACCACTGAAAAATCTATACATGTTATTAATGAATGCAACATGCATTTTCGTCCCCAACTCAAGAACCCAAGCTACGTTAGCTGGATATTCGCCGTGTGCTTTTTGAAGTTAGCAATGAAACCATTTGTCTAGATATGGAACTAGATTCCGCGTCACCAATCATAGTTGTGCCATACTATTTCCACAAAAAGTATTTTGGTCAGCTCTCTGTAAATCCATCTGCTTACACTTCAGCAGCTACTCCAGCGGTGATGTCTACATAATCGGTTTTGTTACAGTTTCAATTTTTCTTGTAAACAGCAGGAAGCGTACAGTTGAAGTTTGCGTCTCTGCAACTGATAGTAAGCCACCATTGCGAAGTAATGTCATGGTTTTATTGCACGTATCACCATGCTACAATCGGATGACCATTGCCGGTGTCAACATTCATACGTTACGTTCCAGTTACCATAATCTCTTTCTTCCGGATATTGATAGAATCGCAAAAGCAATGCACCGCAATCAGGTGAGTGTGGATTACAAAGCGCTCAGCGTTTCTCAACCTAGGATATATCACTGGCCAAGCGAGAAGAATTATCGAAGTTTTGAAAAATATGTTCACAGAAGACTTGATGGAACCCATACAATTTTCTGAATGGGTTCATTCACTACTTGCCGTTCAGAAGAAAGATGGGTATATTCGTCTATGCACCGACCTTCGAGCACTAAATCGACATATACATGTGGACAAGTTTCTCCTGCTTTCTGTCAACAAAATTATGGTTAGGATTCCAAACGCCAAATATTACACAAAACTGGATACTCGCAGTGCATACTATCACATGCCACTGACTCCAGATTGCCGACTTTTGACTGCTTTCCTCACGCAAGACCATTTGTATTAATACAAAGTACTACCAATGGCCCTAGTAGTGCCCTAGCAGCCGGGCAAAAATTTAGTACTCTGTCCTTCTCAGATCTCAAAGATTGTGTTGTGTATATAGATGCAATTTGTGTCTTTGGTAGTAACCCCACCGAACATCAGGAAAACCTTCATATTGTGCTGCATAGAATGAACGAACTAAATCTCCGCCTAAATACCAGCAAATGCCACTTCACTGTAACGAAGATCGCGTATATTGGATAAGTTATTTCTAATTAGGATATTAACACTAATGTGCAGAACCCCAGAACCATTCTCGATTGTCAAAAACCATGCACCGTTACACAGAGGGAATATTTCCTTGGTTGTGTTCTTATTACCTACGACATTTACAGAATTTGGTAACTATTTCCCAGCCGATGCGGAGGTTGACGCGCCAAAACCAGGAGTTTCGGTGGGCTACTGAACAAGACAATGCTTACATGACCATACGAGTGATGATGGAATGCACTCCCACGGTAGCGATCTTCAATGAGCACTGTTGAATGTTTATTTCAAAGAATGCTTCAGATCTTGGCATGGGTGCAGGTCTGTCCCAGCTGCACGATGGAGAGGAGAAAGTGCGTGCATACGCATCGCGTACCTTGTCTGATACCGAAAGAAACTATTCCACCGACAAGAAGGAGGTCTTCGCATGCGTCTAGCGTGTGAGAAATGGCATTTTTACACATTAGGAATTCGATTCACTTTGCGCACCGGTCATTCTGCTCTTACAACCTTACAAATCGCGGTAACAAAGACCAATAGCCGGTACGCTTGAGTTGTTGGTTCTCCAGTTTATTTAATTAGGATTATGAAAAAAGATACGTGCCACGGTGCTTTAACCAACTTGCAGATGCCTTGTCGGGACTCCCACTCTCTAACGAAGGGGAATACGAGGACTTGGAGGAGGTATAAATGATATCGCAGCTCTCAAACTGAACACCCAGAATAACATTTCACTTGCTGCGAAAGAACACTGATCAAGACCTTATCCTTGCATGGTATCGGGAGTACACATCTACTTCATGACCCAGTCTTACCAAGATGCAACCTGAGTTACTTCCTTACCTTAGCCTACGGAACGAGCTTTCTAGTGTGAGCAAGTGCATCGTTAGTAGCCAGCAGTTTGTGGTCCCAACTACCCTCATTCCTCCGGTGGTTGCATGTGCGCATGAAGGTCATCCAGCGATTGTGCCATCAAGATCTCGGATAAGACAATATTATTTGCGGCCGAAGTTGAATTCCAGGGTCGACGCGGTTATTCGGGAATGTTACGCCTGTCAACAATCCGATAAGAGTGCGAGGCCCCTGAATGCCGCAGTTCAACCTATCGTGTGCCCAGTGAAACGATGGGCACAAATTGCTATCCATATTATGGGCCCGTTTGCCGATACAACCCCTGTGCCAGGGGCTACGTGTTTCCACAGCAAATGGCCACAGGCTATTCTACGCAGGGATGTAACTACAGCCGTCATCATAAAATGACTCCGTTGTTCCTTTGCAAGGTACAATTTGCCAGAAGAAATAGTCACTGATAATGGCCCACAGTTTTGAAATAACAAGTATGCTGAATTCCTAAGGCGAAACGGTATCGGACACACGAGGACTGTACTTTATAATGCTGCAGCGAATGGACTGGCCGAACGACTTAATCGTACTTTGAAAGAATTGCTATATGTCCTTCGGCTTTCGTTATAATCCTGGGATGATGCGTTGGTATCTGCATTAGAGGTATACAGAACCACTCCACATACTGCAACCGCAACGAACCCCTCGGAGCTATTACTGAGGTGCACAATTCGAACTCGATTAAATGCAGCCTTTACATTCGAAGAAACCGCCGAGCACAGCGAATACAAAAGAAAGGTTTGTACCAGGCTAAATATAGACGCGTTTGGAGAACGTATCCTCCAGGGACCTTTGTTGGTGTGAAACTACCCAATTCCCGGAAAGGAGGCAATATATTCGGACCGCCGAGCCTTGTGGTATCTGTGTGCATCCCAGGAACTTAGGGGTTTGTTGATGGGGCAAAAGTGAATGCAAGAGAGCTGCATACTGCGCTTTCCGAACGTGCTATTAACATACGAATACACCTACAAAACAGCGCTCGATAAAAACAAATACAAACTTATGACTTTCCGGTAGGATACGCCGCCCTGTCTACCGATACGCCTTAACGGATAACACCACAAGACAATTCTTCGGAGGGCTGACATTAAATTAGCTCCTTCATGGACATGTAGCGCTTATATTTTTACGAACGGATGAATGGACTATGTCGTGTTCAAATACATTGCTTTGCTTTGGCCCTCGATTCGCTTATCCTATTCACCCTTCTATTTGGCGCTCGTTGGCCTAGCATGTGAGCTTGCGTTCAATGGGTCGCAATGCGAACCTCCATCTACTTAATTGTACTGCGCGTGTTTGCGGACAGTTTTCTCCATACATACGTTCCGGTGCCGCTCTTGGCTGCTGCTTTTTCGGGATACAACATATATCAACAAATACAGTCCTAGTTACAATGTCCAGTCGGACGTTTCTGAGCACTGCTTCGCTTGCTTGCGCCCGCTAGTTGGAAAGTCTGGGAAAACACCGACCAAACGTCATCTGTTTTGGAGACAAGCTATCAAAAGCAAGACTGCAACCACGTAATTGGCGGGGTTTAACACAACCCAAAGACGCTTGGTTTCATCGTCGGGCTTAGACATTGGGTGACGGGTGTTTCTCTTCAGTTTGGTGGGTTTAGTCTTATATCGAGCAAGATGCTTATACTATCCCAATGGTTCAAACCATCCATCTGCTTCCGTACCAATTAAACTCGACGTTTCCTCCAGAGCTTTGCTTCATAGGATAGACACGGCATCCCGTTTTTCTGAGGGTTCTTCAAAGCGTTTATATCAATTTTCATACAAATATTCTTTTCAGGAATGGGCTTTATGCATCAAATTGGGAGCATTAACCTGTCACATAGACGATTTCAGTCTTCGGAAAAGAATAGAACTTCAGTGATTACACAAGAAAGTTAATAAATGACGTACACAGCAACATGGCCACGATGCGTTTTGTGCGAACGAAGGTGGAATTATTGTTGAGTCGTAAGTGTTGCGACGAGCATAAATGGATTTATACTTTTGGATGGTTGAGAGATACACTACACGACCAAACACTTTACCAATAAGAGAGTGACTTGAGTCAGTTATTATTCTTAAGCAAGCCTTTCGTAACAACTGGTTTGATTATACACAAAATGTCAAAAAGTTCTGCTTTGGAATGCCACTACATCGAGTCCGTTTCATCAAAGACCTAGCTAAGATTTCGAATGGTTACCTTAGGAATGCAGGCGTTGTCTCTGGGCAGCCAAACACAAGCGGTGCTAAGTCGTTGAAGGACGGAAACATGCATCATAGATTGAAGAAATCCTCGCTTTATGAAAAATTCATTCATTACATCGTCGGCTGTCACATTAACAATGGGTGTGGTAATATTAACTGCAGCTGCTGATTTTTTGGTGCTCTTGTTTGCAACAACGGCCCAGCTGCCACTAATATTAGGTTTCTTCCTGAATTTCAAGGAAACCTAGTTGGAAAAAATGGGTTAAGGCGAACTTGGATTAAATGAGCTAGAGGTGAAGTTTTCAGGAACGGCTAGGCGATTTAGATTACGTCATCTCAACAGCCGACCAACTGGACATAGAGCCAACAAAGCCATGGAGATTAGCAGATTAGGGGAAGTCACTGCGTCATAATTCTCGTGGCATGGTAGTTGAAGGTGAGCAACACACTTCAGCTAATATACCGCAGGAAGAATAGGACATTTTTACAAAAAAGTAGGACAAAACATTTTGATTTTGATTTTCGCACGCCGGTTTTTCTCCTTTTTTGTCATTTTCAATGTTTGTAGTATTAGACATGTGCATCAATACAATACTGTACACAATTCTTCCACTGATTCCGGTTGCGGGCCATGTCTTCAAGAGTGCTAAGTCATTGGCACTCCTTATCTTTGGGACCCATCCTGGAAGACATACGGTTTCAACAGCGGCTAGACACGACATGAGCGATTTCATGTGCTGCCGCCAGGTGGAAAGCTGACCACTGCGCGGTCGCTTCCAGCCAGGACCTTGACGAGAGAATAGAGCGCGACGCGGTAGACGCTCAGGTGCCATGCATAGGACGTGACCGAGCCATCTTAACTGGAGCAACCAAACCACTTTTTGAAGGGAATACTTGCATTCCCTAAGCTGCGACGTCGAACGTCATTACCATGAACTCGATGTTGCCACCAAATACCAGCGATACTCCTTAAGCAACCGTTTTCGAAAGCAGAAAGACGACACATGTCTTCCACGCAAATCGGCCAGGACCGCGTGCTTCCAGCGTTTGTAGGAGTCAATTTTTAGTGTAACACACGAGGTTGTGCATAGGCTTACACTGAAGTTCAAAGGAGACGATTTTGTCATACATGCTGCCATACCATTTCCTACTTAAGCTATTTTGGGGCTCAATATTTGCTTAAGTACTTATTCCAGCCTTCCATATTGCTGCGACAGTGCAATTAAGACAGTTTTACAAATCACGCAGAACCAAATTGAGTCTGGCCTGCTACTGAACAGCGTAAACTCGCGTGACCTGTTTTTCCTGCGTTACGCACGGAAATAGGCATGGTAGTTTGAATATGAAAACTCCATTTCGGTCACCTTATTTCACGTTCTACAGGTGCAGTTAGACATTTTGGGTCGACAACTGGAGCGCATCAGATTAGGTGAACATAGTGCTGGCGGTAAATTACCCACTGGACACTAGATTAGTTGTTCCAGTGTCAAGATCAGTTAGCCCAGACGGGTGGCTGTCGCAATACCCCACTCCCGCAATCGCACGCAGATTGCTTGATCCAGCAACCAGTCATCTCATAGTTGTGCGCACGCACACAAATAAGAAGGGAGGTGTATTGGATAGCCCGCTTTATGCAACGATATAAGCAACGTGCTAGTAAGCGCTAGCTTTACGGTGACATTTAGTGACCGAACGAAGCAAATTGCATTATAGCTTTGTTTTGTTGCAGCCTGCAGTGTTGGTCGCACAGTATATTGAGAGTCCGAAGGTCATTCTTCCTAATATTCCTGAATCTTTACCGGTACTGTTATAACATGCGTAGCTCACGGCAAAGAATGTGCCACGACTCTAAACTGGAGTAGCCTTATGATCCACACAAGGAAGATCCAAGAAGTGGTGCTGGTAGAGCTGGTTCGAAAGTGCGTAAGCAAAAGAAAGTGTTAGGAAAATTTGGATGGTAAGCGCAGATAAATCGAGAGCTGGGAGAGACTGCGGCGTTAAGGTGTGACCAGGAGTAGCCAACGTAGTGTTTACCCTTAGCATATCATCTCATTTGTGTTTACTAGCTTTGAACAGTCTGCTCTTCCTCAAAGAAATAAACTAGTTCAAACTAGTCATTTAGTTGATAGATCAGCGTCTTTGCAGCAGAATCCTTCTGTATATGTTGATTATGCGCCGGTTACATGGTTAATTGCCACCGTATTTGCTTCCACGTCCACGATTTATTCTGTGACCTTCAAGGATGCGCAGTCCTCGCTTAACAGTATTGAGCAGAAAATGGGAGACGAAACATGCTTTATCACAGTAAATGGTTTGTTCGTATAAGCTGACGGCAGCATATGTCCCATGCTTCTAAGTACATCCGATATCGCCTAGTCCTCCTGACACAAATTAGTGGCGTACGAAGACAACCAAGACAGAACCACGTAATTTCCGTCAACAACTTCCAGATCACACATCACATTAAATCCTTCGCTTATCATCGAGCACAATGAAGCAGTCGAAGTAGGACGACCGTTGAACCATGACCCCCATGCTCTTAAAATCCGAGTATCCCGAAAGTGGGGTAGATATTATACTCTGTAATACCCTAACGTATCCCCTTGCACGCCATCCAAATCAAAAATCTCTCTAAGTCAGGCGGTTAGGCCTACAAGTCCTTACGGTTTCTGGAAGGTTGGTACTACTTATACTGTTAAAAGCCGTCATACTTCTACCTTCATTATCGTGTGGAAGCTGTAATAAGACATGAGGCCTTTAACATAAAAAGATATTTCGTCCCACAACTTTTAATTTTAGTTTTTTCTTTTGATCGCGGAGTTCAATATCAACCACACCGTTCCACTGCCTTGTTCTTACATGCAACCTAACTTGTATCATCTTGCAAATTGCATATGTCGCTCATGCTAATTGTGGTAAACTTGCGTGACTTTGTCCCGCGGCATTTTTAAATAACTTCAGACGTTTTAAAATTATCGCGGATTCGCTTATAACCCTTTTAATCCATTTACTCATTTGGCGAGTATTTATATCGTCATATAGGTTTATTTTATTCAATATCTTTTATATGATATCGGCATTTCGAATAATTGACCGTTGATTGACATCCCATGGATGCCTGCGATTGATGTGCACGCTGACAAGGTGCCTACCTGAATATTACCCACTAACTCGTCCATACTGGCTACAGGAGACAGTTGGTCGTTGCTGGAGGGGATGAGGTGCACGGTCTTTGTGGCCGTGTTATGCACAAAGAGTGGTTCCACGCACCTAGTGTGGAGCGGACCAGGTTTCAGCCACCGCATTGTGTGCGGTTCATCCCCCAAATACAGCGTGCTTGCATTTGCCTGTGTAGTAGAGTGGACCGGCTACGTTGAAGAAACATGGTTCCCATCCACATGCCACCTGGTCTTATTCATTCGGATTTACACTGGTTATGGGGTGTGTGGCTGGAGCTGTGGGTGGTGCAGCGCAAGCCACCCATGGTCCCTCTGTAGGTGCAGGCGTCCTGTGGCTGGCCACAGTGACATTCAAATCCGAAATCGGATGCCGCTAACCATGTAACGTGCCAAATTTGTTGACACTTTTCCCTGAGATTCGTATATTGTAAGAAATAATACATGTGGAAACAAGTAAATCAATAAAATGCAGCTTAAACTACGGCTAATTTTGATGTGTGTGTAATTGATCTGACGAGTAGTCTGAGCTATACACCCAGTAGACCGTGCAAAATCACTTGAGAGTAGAACATGCAGAGTGGATACAGGAAATGGCAAAACGAAGTAGCAACACAAGTGGAAGAGACAAAATATCGCAGGTCACAGGCGCATACCAAATATACCCACACAAGTAGTATCTTTTACTCAAGTGCTCTGATCAACAATAACGGTAGGTAAATGATACACAGCTAATTTTCTAATGTGTATACATGGAGCCTCTCAAAGTCGCTGTCCAATTTTAGAGACTACTGGTGAAGCTGTTGATATCCATTTCAACTGTGCCGTAAAGCAACCACATCATAGCAATGGGATCAATTGAAAGACGGTTCACAGGCTCGTAACCGAGCCGTAGAATCCTTAATATTAACATGTACTTTGACTGACGAGGCATTGGTCGTTTGCTTGATGTCACAGACAGTATTATTCGCACAGTTCAATACAGTCGGATACTCAGTGTGTTTAGCGGACTGATTTGAATAAGTCGAAATCTAATCAGTTTTCTGCCATCCAGGCAAGCAAATCAATCAGTTTATTCATTTTTGGACTGCCTCAAGTTGCTGAGGTGTATAAAGGTGATAGATTACTTGTTTGTGTAAAATTCACTGATCGATCCTAGCCAAGAAGCCTTCACCATATAATCTCAACCCACTCAGTAACCTCATACGTAGAATCTCACAATTCAATAACACGGTGATTTACTTAGTGACTTGCGTATTTCATTAAATCTGTCATCCTAGGAACGCTCTTACAAACTCAGTTGGTTTGAGAATCATTTAGCAATATTTATAAAAAATCTGCTGTGAGACGCAGTGAACTAAATATATTTTGTTATATATACAAATAATCCTGAGAATTCGCAGTGAGCTAGTTTCTTTGGAAGTACAAACAGCATTGATGCACGTATATCGGTGAAAGTTAGTGAGGGGACCGATCTTCCTATACCTGTGCCCTTGGCCATGCCAACATGTAACTGCCTTGCATAGCACCTTATCATTAAAACAAACGTGCTATTATTGTATCATTTCAACATGCTTTGGTCGTTTGTGTATTAAACCTTTACGTTTACACTTCACCGCTTGACACACTATGGGATCTGATAAGCAAACGCTGGTTTACCAATCACTAATAATTAATTCAATTAAAAACCACATGTTTTTCTGTCTATGTACTTGAGTTGGCGATTCGATAGGTTGCACAAATGAGATGCATGATTTGCTATCAGTCCATACTGTTGTATTCTTCGTGTTACTCAGATTGATGGCTCGTTGGTGACCATTGTAAACATGGACACATAGATGAGTTGGATAGATGAGATATAACTTTGATTTGTTTCATCTAAATAGCTTCTCACTGTGCTTTTGCTTGACGACCCAATGATAGTATTTGAAAAACATGCGCACACTGGTGGGTTGGGTAAGCAAGCTGTTCCTTAGACTTCATTTAGTGCATCCTTTTTATTTCACAGATAAGTGAAAGACATGAGTGACTGCAGGACACGGACCCATTGTACGCAATTCCACTTCTCCAATGTTATCACCTCTTACCACTAGGGTGGGGTAAATCCTTAGTACTAGTTGAATTGTTTCATGATGGATGTAGTTTAACTGCCTGTTGTGTTGTCGTGTCTGCAAGTACAATTTCACTACATATAAATTGTTGTTATGTACCAATATTATAAATTCCTAAATTAGATTTTTCATTACATATTGTCACGCAACTCCTGTAACTTTTTATTTTAATTTTCTTTCCAACCATCCGCCTAAACAGATAAGAAAGTTTTGCAATCGTCGTGGATTCCGACGAATTTGTAAAAGAAAAAAAGGGCACAAGTATTAATGGAATTGGAAATCCAAATATTTTTGTGCAACAAATTGTAAAACCATTCTGCAGTTCATTTTTACCTATGATCAGACCCGATTAGCTTGCGCCATCTAGCTGAGAATGTAACAATTTTTATTCCAACTCCTTCGAAAATAATACCATAACATCCCGTAGCGAAAAAGTAAAATGAAGCTTATATGTTGTGGACTAACCGAAACAAGGCAATTAAACTTAATGCTATTCATAACAAATAGATGTTACTAGACTATTGGCTCTGAGTACTGGTTTTTCACGTCCGCTATCATCCTTTTCCATTTATGACCGTGTAAAGTTTTCATGAACGACTCAGTAGTGCCACATAGCACTTCATCGTGAATGTGAAATATGTTTCCTTTATATGACGCAGGTAGTATCACACTACGTTACATTCGGGTATCTGCTGTGTTGTAAAATTTCATTCTCCCTACGACCAGCAGCATTTATGAGTGAAAGTCAGTAAACGATTAAGCGGCTATATGAATTTCTTTGTACACAAGCACACCCAAACAGTGCAATGTGTAACAATGGGTCCTACAGAGAGGCTAGTACTTGGGTTCAAGAACCTGCGCCTAAGACAATATTTGTATCAGCAGGTTTAAAATTACAAAAGTTTCTCGGAAGGCACATCGCTCCTACGGTTATTTTGACTGTTCGGCGAATTATAACCATGAAAACCTTCACATTATATATCAAGTAGAAAAGTTCATTTTACGTACCTTTCACGAGCCCGACTACAGTTAGAAGGACTGTTAAAACCGTCGACTGTAGGAGATTCATGTTGTGTCGCATGGCGTGAGTTTCACTGTGCAATATATAGGGCAGAAAAAAGATAAACCTACTGAATAAGACAGCATGGGATAAGTGCACATTGTGCTGAAGTACACGAACCAAATGCTTAATGCAACCACGGAGACCTGATGTTTGAGTTCAACCTTCGTTAACAGTTGCAGTTCACTGCTAAACTCTGAAAACAACAGGTTAATTGCACCCATTAGCATGGACAAGTCTGATGTAGGTCATGGACTTGGCTGCAGAAGTAGTAAGACTGTCTGCAGGCTAAGTTTACGATGAATATAACGAGAGACCTACCTGAATGATCTACAAATTTCTACGAAAACACACATTCAACTTATTGAGAACATTGCAAGGAGAAAGGAGTAAAATCAAGAGAACACAGAACTTAGCAAGCCACAACCATCTGCTAAAATGCGGTAGCAATGCGATTGGTTTTGCTTGGAGGTAAACGTTTGACACTTGTACACTCTCTGCGAGTTTGCAACAGAACGGCACCTCATGCAATCTGTTGGTGGACGATGTTATGTACAAGGTAAAAAATGAAGACCAACGTGCAAAAATTTTATTTTTGATGGTGCACATCAGCCCACTACATTTAAAGTAATGGATCAAATAAATAGTTCGGCCATTGTAAGCTGAACAGCAGACAATCGAGCTAAAGCCATTGTATCCTCTTTATCACTTTACTGTCGAAGAGCTTGAATCTGTACAATACAGAAAGCCTTCAAGCTTAATAAGTAAGAAATACGCGAACGAATATAGGGGCTATAATAGGCGATATTAGTACGGACATTGCAATCAAGGTAAAGGGGACCAAAATCTGGAAGGTTATGACCACAACCCGTTCATCAAGCAAATGGATCGAACGTACTTAGAGGTTGTGTCGCTTGGAACAAAGTTTCTCTTTTCACAACTTACTGATTAGTGGTTTCATAGGTAGACAAAGTTGGACCCCCAAGGCACCAGCTAACGAAGCCTGCACACCCTAATTTTCATGCAGATGGTAGTTACAAAATCAAACTGGTGCATGCCACATTACAATGTCAGGATTGTACAAAATCACCGGATAACTTATCAATGAAACACTGAGACGTCACCAGAGATTTGAATTGAAATCCTGAACTAATATTTCACAGTTAACCTACAAGTGCTGGTTGGATATTAAGGAATGGGATCACTTACCTGTGCAATCTTATAGCCAAACAAATTTTGCGCGACGAAGTTCGAAGCATAAAACGGCATACATTTGAGTCAGGATCTCTGAAGCTATTAAGAAAATTATCTGAGCGAACCCAATAAACAGCTTCTTATTCCATCGGCTGACTTCAGTGCAGTCATATTCTCCAGCGTACATAAACTTCCGGATGGCACAAGCCACAAATATTTAGATACAGACTGACTGACCATAGTTTCCCTACCTTCGTCTCCGTCGCAAATCATCTTTATTTGGTCTTGAACTCGGTACGCAAACATCCATTCATTCACCCACTAAACGACGCCTTTGAAACCGTTATACACGCAGAATATTGTGGCCGGGAAAGCATACTCATGCAGCCATCCGACGTAGAGTCTCACTTTGCATACATCCCGATGGTAAAAATCCCAATCTTTTCTATGAATACAGTACCATGGATGACCATGCCTTCATTGTGTTAGCACGCACCGTAAAGAAACAGATTTTTCGCTGCATCTTCAACAGAAAATTCCCAGTCGATAAAATCTACCAATGACAAATTCTCGGTGTTTTAAAGTGGCCCCAAATAAGATGACTTGGAAGTTATTCCCATCACTGCTTCAGCGTGGAGATATGCAACCACTCACCACACTGCTCAATGCAGGTTAGTGGAAGATATTTTTATTTTAGTGTTTTGAACGGAGAGCTTTTTCCATACATCAATTCCATATACCCATGCGCTCATTGCTCTAGCAAGATTTAAAACAGAGGAAAATAAGTCTTCTTATAAGATTTGATAAAGCGGCGGCACTATGGATCTCTAGTGGGAAGCCTGCAAGTCTAGGCTAATCAAACAATTGGGAAGCATTATGCCGGTGCAACACAGTAAGTACCTATTTACGGAGGAGTAGCATGGGGAGTTGAATGGTATAGGTCGAAATTCGTCACATCTAGACTCACTTAGACGGCCATTATACGCCCGGAAATGCACGGTACATGGGCGTCATCCTTTCGCGAATCGTCAACATTGCGCATTTTCTCTGACCCTTGTAGGTCTCGAGCCCGCAACTCAGCAGTTGCCTGTCCGTGGTTGAGACCACTGAGGTACGGCGGACGGAAACGACTATCGTGAATACACAACTAGATGTGATATAGTGCCGCTCACCCCCAATGACTTGCAGGTAACTGCCGTGCAGCCTAAAGGGTAACCCCCATACCAAGCGACGAATTTAATACATTTAAGCCTTCCATTAACTTACGGCACTATAAGCAGTTTAGGCTGCCTACTGATTACAGTGCAGTAGTTAGGTGAGTTGAATGGTTTAGGTTGAAATTTGTCACCAGATAAATTGTTCAGGAGTATCGTTACCGTCCCTCGGAGCTCAGTAGTCTCAACCACGGACTGGCAACAGACGCAATGCGGTTTCGAGCCCTAACAGTGTCAGGTGGAATGCGAACTGCAGTTGGTTCGCGAAAGGATGGAACACGCTTACAGTGCATTTCCAAGCGTGTGACGGCTGGCTGAGTGAGCATACATGTGACGAATTTCAGCCCATACCATCCAACTCCCTCAACTACTTCCCTGTAATAAGAATGCCGACAAGTATACTTATACTGCCATAAGTTGGTTGGTGGCTTGATTTTGGTAAGTTCGTCGCTTCGTGAGGGGCTATCCTGTCCCCTGCTCCGCAGTAACGTGGAAGTCAGCGGTAGTTACTTTGTTCATTGCGTTATCCCGCCCCCAGCATATGTAACTCGGAGACACTGCATGAGGAAAAAAATTGTATGTTCCGGAAGTTCCAAGGCTACGAATGTTTCTTGCAGTTTATTAAAATGTACGGCGCCATTCGAAAACGTTTGGATAACCACATAAAGATACAATAACAGATGCCTCTCTCAGTTTTACTCTAAAATGCTGCCTTTAAATTATTGTAAAAATACTCTCAATCGGAGTGGCCAGAGCCCAACCAGCCGACTTATCGCTTGTGGTTTCACAGACTTCAGCATTTGTCACCCAACATCCCAAGAGTTTCCTCACGCTCCAGACAGGAGTAAGTCATAACACAAATTTCATTACACCTCTGAGGTAATATGTCCCGGACACACAACCAGATGTGGGTGAAAGCGATTGGCAAACTACTATTTATAGTCGCAATGAAGATGCAATGCTACAAGCACCTACAGCGTAATGATAGAGCATTGGCTCTTCAGAGGATGCGTTTAAACCGTCTACTCCGTACCTCTAATTATCTCAGTGCGATCATGTGGTGTCTCTTAAACATGGCTGAAGCAATCACCATCAGACGGATGCAGCAGGAATTGTGCAAATATCGGGCCACTTTGCATGCAGCGCTCCTCTCACCTTGGCCAAGCGGCCATTCCTCGGAGTTGGACACAGGTAGCATGACGTCGTTTGCCATGAATGAATCCACCCAAATAACGATCCAGTTTATCGGTATCCCTTTAAGCGCAACTGGCTTAACTATCTTAAACGCTTCATTCAGTAGCTGACGGTGTGCATGATCCCTTCCTATGATTTTACTGGTCAGGAGAGAACAAAGAGAAATGAATCTTTTTATAACTACAATACTTAAAATACAATTTACCGCTATACACCTCGTAAGATACAAAAACCCCGGAACTGCATTAAGTTAAAAGACGAACAACCAAGTATTTGTAAGCGTTGGTCATTCGTGTGTTGAAATAATCGTAATGTAACCTACTGATTGACGGTGACACAATTACATAAAATATCGGCTGCGTAAACGATAGACAAGCAGGGAAAGACTCTAACGATGGCGGATAAATCGAATTGCCATTTGGTGTCGGTTGGGGTAATAAGTGTGTATGCATTCCGCAGGGAAAGAAGGAAGCCACTTGTAAACTGGCTGTGCACCAGCATCGATACGTCCATGTCAAAATGACATAATATACTCGATATCATGGAACCTACTTGTAACCGATCGGGAAGTCATGATTTCAGAAGGCATGGTAGACGACCGTTTGATATATTATTAGAGGACATAACGTTTTGTTTTCACACAAGGCATTCTTCAGGCCTGAGGGTCTTCGTGGTGATCACTAGGTCATTGAATCTCACGAATAGTGAAAGCAATGCACACTCGTTTTGTTGAATCGGTGACCGCAAGTAATGCGTTTCACCAACGGGACAATAAACAATATCAAGCAGATGGCACAAGCCGCATTGAGTTAATAGCCAAATTTAATATAACGCGGCTCATACTCAGCTTGCATTTAAGCCACAAAATTTGCAGAGGATAGGAATTTCCGCGTAGTTGCTTTGTGTGATAACGCACTCAGAAGCAGTACGGGCGAACACCTTAAGGTGTTCGCAGCCTTGGAATAGCAGAATCCAAGTCGTTTTATGTAACGAAATAATTAAGAGATATAGTAAATGACTTGGGAATCGGAAGGAACTATCATGCATTTAGCTATGTGTATGTAAACGTGCTCTAGTCGAGCTTGATTTGGTTTGGCTTCCATGTTCATATACAGAAGACGAAAGCTAATGGAATAATGTTCCAGATATACTCAGGCTGATTGTAACCTGATTGACTTGGCAATGCAAAGCCATGTTCGCCGCTCACTTGCGCACGCTATTCCGCATTATGGTAATTATCGCTTGTCACTCTAACTCAATTTACATTGATCACGTTCAACATAATTGAGTATATTAAAGTCTGGAGCAATTTGTGGATAAGCTTATAACGTTCTGTCTTCGTTTGAGTCCAGTATTTCCGTCAGGCATAATGAATCAAACCTCTACCGAAATCGCGTAATATAGTGAACGAGGGATTAAGTATAATAACAACAGCGCGAAACCTAGCACTGCATTGAGCACAAGTCCTGATCTCATCACGGTTTGTATAGTCACAGTGTGGAGAATCCATACGTTTCGGTATAGATTACGCTGACAGACAAGACCTTGCAGACAGCGTTATGCGCCATCCAACACGATGGACGTCGTCCTACGAATAAGACTTTGAGCACTCAGCAAGTGACATCATGGGCTGTAGCCAGGTGAAAGACTGACAACCACGCGGTCGTATTTAGACTGGTGCTGCATGTACGTATGGAATGCGGCGCGGCAAGCATTCAGACGTTTTGGTTAAGACGTGACCGAGCCAGCTCAACTGGCGCAACTAAACCAGCTTGTAGAAGGGGATACTCGCATTCCCCACGAATCGACATCAAATGTCAAAACTATGAAAGTGGTGCTGCCACCACACACGAGCTATCCACTTCAAATAACTATTGTCTAAGATAGAAAGACGACACTCGTCCTCCAAGCGTATTAGCCAGGTATTACACAACACTGAACGAACGAAGGCACAGATAACACAGCCCTTTACTGGGCGGGAGACATCGCAACGGCGCCATAAGTGTCTCAGATTGAGAAGCACTGTTGCGAAATAAAGTTCCTTGTAGACAGTACTGCCAGCAGAAACACGGCTCCAAGTTATACGGACCTGAAGCAGCAATTTTTACTTCAACGTGGCGAAGCCCATGCCAGAATTAGCAGTTTCAACCGACAAGCAAGGCGTAAACTTCGGCATAAATAAAGTCGGTTGAGAGCTCACCCGGTTGAAACACAAGGCCAAAATTTTGAAAATAACCTGAAGCTCTCAACAGCAGTTTTACTACTGTGAATTTAAAGTAGATCAGCGACATAGAGCAGCGCAGTCGCACAACACGACTGAGAGCAAAAAGCGAACACAGCTTGTGGTTAACTCTCAATCTTCCTGTGCAATAAAGACATAGTGCTTGACGGATTGCGATGTACTTCTGTGGCACACATTACTTTGGAAAGAAACGATCTAAAACATGTGGATTAAATGAGTCAAATGCAGCCCGTGTGTCTAAGCATGCGCGATAGAATGCCTGCAGTAAATGTGGCGATGTTCGAAGAATTGACGGAATGTAAAGATTTGACTAACGTATACATGTCAGGAACGGAAACCACTGTACGATCGACAGAATCAAAGGCTGCACGGGTATCCTGGAGCACAGCAATCGTTGGCCTCTGATACACATGGCGGAGCTCGAGGATCTGGCGGTGTGTGAGGATTTTATCGATAACTCAAATGGTTCCCCGCTAGAGCCGAACGCAATACCCGCACCTCGGAATGCTGTACGAAACAAAGGCTCTGCCTAACTGTATGCACTCAACGTCCCCGCTATCTTGTACGCAATCCAGTACGTAAGCAGCAACTGATTTCAAATGGCTTGTGACCACGGTGTTGCTCGTTGCACTAACTGCCATTTAAAGCAAAGATTCAGAAAGCAAGTCAAGCAGCAGGGGCAGTGCACCGAAAGAAATTGGTCACGAGTATGGTACAGTTTGTTGTGCAATAAGACATTCCGTTACAACCACCACGTTGCGCAGTGTCTTCTCGCCCTCCGATTTCGTATATAACGGTCGACGCAGTCTTTGCAAGAATACTATTGTGAGCTTGTGTCACAGGGCATCCGACTGTAAACACATTGTCCGCATGAAGCATGACAGCGCAATCCAAAGTTTTTGTCAAGGAAAAATGCTTTGTTTTACTGACCATACTTGTGTGCAACCAATAGAGCAGGGACATATGTGAAGCGGATAAATCACTCCACTTTGTTCTGTTCACGAGTTTTATTAAGGCTGGGAGATTGCTCACATTTAGGTTGCTCGTGTATTGAATGACGTAGGTAGCATTCTCTGATCTGTCAAAAACATTGCTGACGTCATGATTGTTCTTGAATCATTCAGAATGGTTAGCTGTGAGGTAATTGTAATAAAAGATGGTCGGAGCGAGGGCATAAAATCGACAAAGCGTCAAGAGCACAGCCCATACAGCTGGGCAATTAAACGGTGGGACGACCCAGACAGTGGGCAATTAGACGGTGCAAATGTAGCGTATTTATGAGAAAAGAATTGGCAGTTCGAAAAGCTGGTCAGTAAAGCGGGGTGGGCTATGAACCGGGTGGGCAATAAAGCGGGTTCCATTTTATAACACATGTGTCTGTTAGAGGAGAGACAGCAAGCAGCAAAGCATGAATTTCCCGAACCTTACGATTCTTCATGGATGGCCGGGAGCAGATTTAGTGCATCGAGAAATTTCCTTCTCACGCCATATACTTACCATGTTGAAAGTTTAGCTCATATGTCACGATGATACGTCAAATATCGCAAGCTGGTTACCTGTGCCATTCCCATGGATCCCACTTCCAATCTGCGTATTGCAACAATAATTCCCTCTCATAATACATAAACGGACCACCGTTGTTTTTATGCAATAGTGCTTGTGGCTTGCACCCTAACAAAATACGAATCTTGCCAAGCACTCTCTTCACTGCCCTGATAGTAGATTATCCCCTGTAATTGATCCGCTACTTCGAAATGCAACCAGTTCAATCGTGGCAAATACACTGTTATATTATTGACCGTGTGCAGTTATCAGTGTGCATTTTCACAGTTAGGCAATCACACTGTTATTCAATCAGAAGAGTTATTGCTCTGCGGCCCTCGCATCTGTTAGCACCTGATCTACAGTGGGCATCAATGCCGTGTTAAGGTCTCATTTGCGGTTCTCCTAGTTGCCCTATAGCGATGCTCAAAGGGACTCAAAATGCGCTTCCTGACTATAGCTGAAGCTGTTGCCATGAGACACCTTCAGCCAGAATTATGCAAACAGCGAGCTCTTGTGCAAGCGCTAATTCTGAACTGGCCTTCACGCAAATAACAGGCCTCAAGGTCACCGGTCCATCGTGAAGCTTTTGAATCTATTGATTGCTGTACACAAAAAGTTCACAGTTTAACGGTTTTCCATATTTGTAAGTAGTAGGGAGGTTTACTAGGACTTTGTGTAGCTTCGTCTCAGTTAGACACAGACAGACAACCGCCACACATATAGGAAAGCGCTAGAGGGCCGGTTCGTCCTATCGAGACTCGTCAGCAGCGCACACCCGCCGAATCTTGCCGGATTCTAATCCAGGAACATACTTTTGCGAGTCAGCGACTTATGTCACTGAGCCATGGGCGATGGCAGCGGACCGCCATGACTGGTATCTAGCTGAGACATAGCGCGGCTCATCCTTCACTGCCTTGCATGCTATGATGTGCAGAAGGCATGGCTGGCCCTCAGAGAAACGACTTCTTTTCACATCATAACATGCAAGGCAGTGAAGGAGGAGCTGCGCACTCACAGTCTGTGTGT